>LZPO01107542.1:1190513-1203223 GCA_001675575.1 Neotoma lepida
CCCTTATCCTCCCCCATCTCCACAGCTAGGAGCTCTGCCAAAAGCTAGCAAAAACAAAACTAACCAACCAAACAAGAAACCCCAAGGGGTCTCCTCCTTCCTTCAAGGCCAGCCTTCCCATGGGCAGCCTGATGGTTCACCGAGTAAAGGTGCTTAACAGCATGCCTGGCAACCTGAGATCCATCCCCACACCCCACATGGTACAAAGAATCCACTCCAAGATGGTCCCTCATGACACACATGTGCTCCCCCCACCCTGCCCCACAAAATAAATAAACGTAAGACGTTATTAAACAAAATAACTACCTCAGCCTTCTCCACCTGGCTTCCAGACACCACAGTCTCCTGCATGCCTTCCTATCTCACAAAATTCCTGTGGCCTTTCCCTGGTTCTTCCTCCTCTCACTGTTCTGTAGCCATTCCATAGCCATGCTGGCCAGCCCCTCCTCTGACATCGTGTGCTTTTCTCCTTGGATGTCTAAGAGGCAGCTCAAGCCTAATGCCGTGTCCAGAACAAAACATNCCAATTTGTACTGATGCAGAAAACGGAATCACCACTTTTCAGCAGATCAGACAAAAGTCATCGATGCCATTCGTGAATTCTCCCTTTAGACCCATCTCTATGCATCTATCTCCAGATCTTGGCAGTTTTCAGAAGGCCACTGCTATCATGTCTGATGCACATCCACCTCTGTCTGAGTAGCCAAAACTCTCCATATTGTTGCTGTGTTTTTATGGCTGGGAGTTGAACTCAGGCCTTGCTCATGATAGGTAGGTACTCTACCACTGAGCTACGCCATCCCCAGCCCATCACTGGTGGTTTCTTGGCAAATGCTCTATTGCTGATCCAAAGCCCTAGCCTTTAAAATTATTCTTATTATTTTATTCGTATGCATGTTTTGCCTTCATGTTTGTCTGTGCACTGCATGTGTGCAGTGCTTGTGGAAGTCAGAAAAGGGAAAAGGAGTTACAGAGGGCTGAGAGCAGCCATGTGGGTGCTGGGAATTAAACCAGCTCCCCTGACAAAGCAGCAAGTGTTCTTAACCGCTTAGCCATCTCTCCAACCCCCAGTTCTAATCATTTAAGTACATCATTTAAAACATAAGCCATGTTGTAACATGACCCCTCCAACACAATGTTGTTTACAGATGATCATTTTCTTGTCTATTCCACTACAAGAAAGTTGTGAACACAGCTAGGTTTTCACCTGTTCCCTACTGTGTCCCTAAACCCCAGAACACTACTGGGCACAGATATGTTTAACATATCTGCTTGCTGAGCAAGAGAAGGCAGAAAACTTTTGGAGAAGCTGAATGATGTGCCCCAAGTTCAAGCTGGGCCAGCCACATTCCCATGCCACGCCATGCCAGCATTTCATTAACAGTCTAATAATGATGAACTTAGGAGTAAATCTATAATTTTAGATTTTTGTTGGGCTTATAAATTTATTTTATGGCCTCATTACTTTGTATATAAAACATAGCCAAAGATAGCTACCATGGGAAATATTTTCCTTTCTTTTTCTTTTTCATACAGGGTCCCACTCTGTAACACAGCCTGGCCTAGAAGTCCCTGTGTGGAGAGGCAGGCAGCCTTTTGGCTCAGCCTCCTGAGTGTTGGGAGCACAGGCCGGAGCCACTGTACCCAGCAGGCAGCAAGACTGGATGCTTCGAGCAGAAGCCAAGGGCTCACACCTTGAATCACAAGCACAGACAGAGAGAGCACAATGGGAATGGCCCAGGCTTTTTTAATGCTCAAAGTCCACCTCTAATGACATACTTCCTCCACTAAGGCCACAACCTTCTCCACACAGCACCACCAACTGGGGAACATTCAAATGCCCGAGACTATGGGAGACAGCTCATTCAAACCACCACTTTGGCATACCACCCTGGCCGATCCCAATCACATCTAACTGATTTTTCTACTGAAAGTTCCACCACTACGGTAAATGCTGTTGATTTTACTTCCAGCAGAGGATCTGCATTATTGTAAAGCTCACTTAAAAGTGGTCTTTGCTCTTGAAAGGCACATCTCCAGTGTCCTTCCTCAGAGACAATGACAGCTCAGTGTCAAAAACACACATGAAATGAGTAACAAAGGCCATCCAATGCCCAACAGGATGTTGGCACAGGCTGGGACCCTCCCTTCCTATACCCACCTTCCAGGTCTAAGAGCAATGACAGTGCCCTGAACTTTGTCCAGCTNGGTCACCTGCTCTTCCTTAGAGCAATGTGCTTAGGACAGTGCCCTGCTCTTTTCTAAGCTGGGGGTGTAACTCAGTGACAGAGTGCTCCCTTAGCATGCAGGAAGCCCTGGGTTCCATCTCTAGTGCAGCATAAATTGGATGTAGTGGTCTTGCCTGTAATCCCAGCACTGAGAGTAGATGGGAGGATCAGGAGTTCAAGGTCTTCCTTAGCAACACTGAAATCCACCTGCTGTCTTAGTGGCCTGGCAGAACATTCAAAAGCACCACCTGAAATGCCCAGCACCCCTGTTCTAGAGACGGTGAGGGAGGTGAAGGCATAAGCGAATGTAAGAAAGTTCACTCTCTTGAGCACCTCAGCTCACAGCCTGGCCTCAAGCATGCTCATAAGCCTACCTTCCACCCACCCCACTTATCCCTCCCAGCAGGTCCAGCCTGCCTCTCCCACTTCAACCCAACATGTCACCATGCTTCCAGGCCTGGCTTGGCCATTCCCACCTGAAGGAACTCTATCTACTCACTCTGTAAATTTCACGTCCAGGTGAAGCCTCTCTTAAGATCCCAATCTGAATTTTTGTACTTCTCTGGGGGTGTGGCTCAGTGGCAGATCTTTCACCTAGCATGTTCAAGATCCCCGGTTGCATTCCTAATACAGCAAACATTCCAGGGGGAAGAAGGTAGGTCTGGCAAGATGGCTGACAAGATGGGTTACTGGGTAAAGGTGCTTGACACCAAGCCTGATGACCTGAGTTTGAGTCTTGGAATCTACATAGTGGAAGGACAGAATCGACTCCTGAAAGTTCTCCTCTGACGTCTATACGTGTGCCAAACATGTGCACACCCCCAAACACATACAACATATACACACACAATTAATAAAATTAAATTATAATTTAAAAATATCAAACAAAACTTATTTGTTCTAAATTTTCTCCCAGCACATCAGCATGTTTACCTGAGGTTGAGCAACTGGGGTCTCAGCAGCAGCACTGTCATTAGCCACACAAATCTTTATTTAATTANCAGTTAGATTCATTTAAGAAAGTGAATATAATTACTGGGCTGAGGAAATGGCTCAGCTGGTAAAGTGTTCTGCTGTGTAAACATGATGATCTGAAGCTGGAGGCCAAACATCCACATAAAAAAAAACCGGGGCCTGGAATTCCAGCACTGCAGGGAGGGGTGGGGGCAGGGCACACACAAAGACAGATGGAGCTCACTGGCCAACCACCTTGGCTGAACTGGTGAGCCAGGTCCAGTGAGAGACCCTGTCTAAATAAAAGTGGAAAAATGATTTAAGAATGTATCTTAGGCTGGGCGGTGGTAGCACACGCCTTTAATCCCAGCACTCGGGAGGCAGAGGCAGGCGGATCTCTGTGAGTTTGAGGCCAGCCTGGGCTACCGAGTGAGTTCCAGGAAAGGTGCCAAAGCTACACAGAGAAACCCTGTCTCGAAAATAGAAAAGAAAAAAGAAAAAAAAATGTATCTTATGTCAATCTCTGGTTTCCACATGCATACGTATGTATACACAGACACAGACACAGACAGACACAGATACAGACACAGACAGACACAGATATAGACAGACAGACAGACAGACAGACAGACACACACACACACACACACGCCCCTATTTGCCAGGCACTTTCTGTACGTAAAGTAATGCCTTTATGCCCTCATCACCATTCCATGGCTGAAATGAATTTTGCAGGTGTCTACCTGAAGCTCATAGGCCGGGTGAGTTGCCTGCAGGCAGGTGGGCAGTCACTGGGCAGGGCAGGCTTATCATGCTGGAATTCCCTGAGTATGAAGCACAGCTCTCAGAGCTCCACACACATTCAGTACATTTTTGTTGGATGAGCAATCCTCAACTGAAACACTCCCTGCCTTGGCATCCTGAGAAAACATCATGTATCCACTATGGCAAGTTATACAGAACCCTGCAGTCATCTTTCAAGGGTGTCCCCAGCACAGGCACCATCAAATCAAGCATTGCAAGCTGGCCATTGCACACCTGTCACAGACTCATTCAGCAGAGTTGTCGAGTGCTATCAGAAGTGTTCCAAATGTTCCAAAGTAAAGCTGATAACTGCACATGGATTACTTAAATGTAAAATTCTCTCCCTTGATTATGCAGATGTTATCAGGGAGCACAAGTGCTGTTTGGTGACGACTAAGAAGGCCAGCGTCCATTCAGGCTTGTGACCTAAGAGCAGATGGAGACAGCTAGTCTTTTGTGGCTGTAGTGGCTTAGGACCAGGTTTAGGACCAGAGGGTGGCTCCTGCCTTTGGATGACATTACTCCATTGAGAATGGCCTGTTTCTGGGAAGCCATGGGTAGACATGTAGGAACAGGGCTCCAGGTACACTTGATGAGGCCTGCTGGGCCCAGGGGATATCCCTGTAGTCTGTGCAGGTGGGCACCATTTTCAGCTCCCTAGGCCACCTGACTGCTCCTATAGTGCAGTCTCTGCACAAACTGAGCTTAGGGTAGCCAGACTTCGGAACCCAGTGAGGGCCCAGTCTTTACTGCTGAAGTACCAATCCTCTTCAATCTGTGAGGTTTTCTAGAAGGTGAACACAAAGATGGCCCATGGGGACGAATGTCACTTCACCCTGCTATGAGTCTAACCACACCAACACACCAAGCAATGACAGAGCTTTTCCTGGTGTCAGTTCTTGCCTTCCAGCTTGTTTGAGACAGGAGCTCTTGTTTGCCACTGCATATGTCAGGCTAGCTTCCAGGGAATCTCCAGTTCCACCTCCCATTCACTGAAGGAACACTGGCATTATAGACTACATGCTACTGTACAGCTTTGCATTCATTCTGGGGATCTGAACTCAGTGCACTTACAGCAAATGCTTTTACCCACTAAGCCCCAGAGAAGTAGGCTTCTGATGAGCAGGCCTGAGCCCTCAAATGTAGGTACAAGTGTTCATTTACTGGCTCTGAACTCACCAGTCATGTTAGTCACACACAGAGGAAAAAGAAGCTAAATTCAAATTGATAGGGGAAATTGAAATGATATTAATCAAAAATCCACAAGAAGGGGGCTGGAGACATGGCTCAGAAGAGTGCTTCCTGTTCTCCCAGGACCCATTGCAGCTCACAACTATCTGTAACTCCCTCTTCAGGGCTTCTGTGGGCACCAAGAATGCATGTGGTGCACAGACAAATCTAGGTAAGCAAAACACCCACATATATAAAATAAAATTGGGGGTGGGGGAGGATCCAAGAAGGTAGAAGGAAATTTCCAAATACTATACTAACTAGGATAAGCATTATGAACCACATGTTCCAGATTAGGATTGCAGGCTAGCAAGCATTTAACAATAAACTAGTTGCAAGAGACTCAAAGCAGAGAAGAGTAAATGAGTTACACCTGGCCAAAAGAATTAAATTCTAGCTGCGAGAAAGCCACTTTGACCACATTATCAGCATAGCGATTTACTGTTACCAATGCTCTGAGTCTTCAAGGGAACCCTTCACAATGACAAGAAGTTTAAGTTTTAGTAAGTCACACCAGGTCTACATCTGTACCTCTCACACAAGACATCAAGAAGTATAGAGGAAAACCACTAGAATTATGAGGAGAAATCAAGAAAATGCATAGTCAGCACGCAAGGTTCTTTTAATTATAATTTTGTGTTTGTGTGTGTGTTATGTGCATGTGTGTGCATGAGGGTGTACCAGCGAGTATAAATAGACCAGAGGGGGATATCAAGGGTCCTCTTCTACTGCTATGTACCTATTCCCATGAGACAGGGGGTCCTCTTCTACTGCTATGTACCTATTCCCATGAGACAGGGTCTCTCAATGAACCTGGAGCTTGACATTTCTCATCTAGCCTGGTGACCATAGAGCCACAGGATCCTTACATCTCTGTCCTCCTATAGTGATGGGGTTAAAGAGATGCATCACCAGACTGGATGTCCTTTTATGTTGGCATAGGGGATTTGAAGTCAGGTTCCCATGCTTGGACAGAAAATGCTCTTACCCCCTAAGCTATCTCTCCAGATCCCGAGACAGTAGATTTTAATATACCTCTTTCAATAATAATAGAACACTTAATAATAATAATAATAATAATAATAATAATAATAATAATAATAATTTTTAAAAAAACACTTCATAACCCTCACCCCAAACTGAGGAGGATATAGATTTGAACAAAGGTATAGATTGACCCAAAAGCTCATAAAACACACATGAAATAATGTCAGAATACTGACTGGTATTTGAGTGTGTATGAGTTCGTGCATGCATGTGCTACCATTTATATAGAGAGACAAAAAGAAGGGGCTGGAGAGATGGCTCAGCGGTTAAGACCACTGACTGCTCTTTCAGAGGACCTGAGTTCAATTCCCAGCACCCACATGGTGGCTCACAACCATCTATAATGAGATCTGCTGCCCTTACATGCAGACAGAATACTGTATATGTAATAAATAAAAACAAAACAAAAAAAAAACTGATTCTAGAGTAAAGATGAATGCAACCTAGAAGACAGCTGTGGTTGTCTGGGTAGTAGTGGTAAATTCCTTTAAACCCAGCACTCAGGAGGTACAGGCAGAGCTCTCTGAGTTCGAGGCCAGCCTGGTCTACAGAGAGAGTTCCAGGACAGCCAGGATAGCCAGGACTGTTACATAGAGAAACCATGTCTCAAAAACACCCTCCTGCCAACATACACAAAAAGAAGACAGCTATGGCACTGATTTAACAATAAAGCAGAAAAACATCTTTGCTGCTATAAACCAACATATAGGGATCTAGGGTCATACTATGAAGGAATCCAACTAAGGCTAATATCAAACTTAATGATTAACTTTCCTTGGGAATTAGCCACCTCTGCCAAGGATAGAAATATCTGAAGTATATTTAGGAGTTAAAGCTAAAAGCACAACATAGCCTGCTGTCTTTTATAGCAGCAGAATGTTATCTGAGTGAACTGGGACTTATTTTGGGGCACTCCCACTTCTCTGTACACAGCCAAGGAAGTTTTAATGTTCTGAAAACTCAGATGATGCAGAGAAATCAATTAAAATCTGGCAAATTCAATTATGTTCTTACCACTGCTTTTTGAAAATAACAATTATTATGTGCTAAAAATAGGCTTAAGATATGAACTATTCTGCACTGGGAAAAAGATGTTTATTCAAAAATTTCACATAGAAATTGTTATTAAAAGTATTCATATACCTACATGAAGAACAATCTTTCCAACTATCAACATCAATAGGTTACATGCTTAGAAATAAAAAAATAAATGCCTGTTTTTTGAGAGTATCTGACACAGCTCCAGCTGACCTCAAATCACTATGTAGTTGAGGAAAACCTTGAATTCTTGATCATGTAATTTAAAAATATAAATGCATACGGTCACCGTTTTCAAAATCTGAGAGGGGCTGGAGATTCAGCTTGGTGGATCAAGTGTGAGGACCAGAGTTTGGATCCCCACTACCCATATAAATGCTGAGTGGGTGTGGCAGCCTGCCTGAAATTCTAGTGTGTGGAAGGTGGAGACAGGAGCTCTCCAGAGCAAAATGGTCAGCTAGATTAGCTGTGTGTGAGGGCTCCAGTTCAGCCAAAGACTCTGCCTTAATGACTAAGATTCTAGAGAGTGTTCGAGACAAGTGACGTCACCCTCAGGCCTCCACATGCACCTGCACACATGTGCCCCCACACATGCAAACATGCATACACACATATACATAAGCAAGAAAGACACCATCTGAATGACTAGTGGCATTCTGTTGGTAAAGAGTTTTCATGGGTTACCTTGATGGGTGAACAATCAAGTTTAAAATGCCTGGTGNGTGTGAAGACCCTAGCCCTCAGGAAGGGTATGGAGGAGCCACACTCTAGCTCACCCATATAGTGCTATCTAGTATATGCTTAAACTCCATGAGCCTTCTTTTAGTCGTATGTACAATATTGACAAATACTAAAAGCTACATCAGAGGTCTGTAGGCTTCAACATGGTAATAATAGTAAACAGCTCAGCTTGGGGTCAGGGGCAGAGAACACTAGAAAGTAACAAAGGGAACGAGCTAACACATCGTAAAGTAATAATAGTAAACAGCTCAGCTTGGGGTCAGGGGCAGAGAACACTAGAAAGTAACAAAGGGAACGAGCTAACACATCGCAAAGTTCTTCAATGGGTAGACAATAAAGCCAGCCCCAACCACTACTTCTGGGGAAAAAAAAAACCAAAAACAAAAAACTGCAAATAACCCTCGAACACTTCAACTTGAATTTCTACTGAAAACTTACCAGGTCGCAGAACTCAAACACCAGAAGGTAGGGAATCGCTTCCACGCACTGCCCAACACACTGAAGAACATTCGGATGCTGAAGAATACTGATAAAAATAAAAGCCATAGCACTGTTCATTAAGAAATACGCTAGTGCTTCACATTTTAACATCACAATGATTTCAATTACAGCATGACAAACTCAAAAGTTCACATCACAACTGGGATGGTGACACATGCCTTTAAATCCCAGCACTCAGGAGGTACCGTTCAGGAGCAGTCTGGTTTACATAGCTAGTTCTAGGCCAGCAAGGACTACACAGAGCTGCGTGTATTCTGGGCAAGTGCTCCACCACTGCATTACATTTCTTGCCCAAAGTGACTCTTTCACATTGACCCTGTATCTTGCAACCTTGCTGCACTTGATTATTTTTCCTAGATTTTTAAAATAGATTCCTTGGGATTTTCTAGATAAACCTGTATTCCCTATCATATCAAGTATGCTGCACATGCTCAGTGAAGTGTCTGTGATGGCTGGCATGAATTCCTTCAATTCCTGTCATCTCAGTGCTGTTGTCTTTTTTCCTTGTTTTCTTTCTCTCTCTCTCTCTTTTTGGTTTTTCAAGACAAGGTTTCTTTGTGTACCCCTGGCTGTCCTGGAACTCACTCTGTAAACCAGGCAGACCTCAAAATCACAGAGATCCCCCCCTGCCTCTGCCCCCTGAGTGCTGGGATTAAAGGTGTGTGGCACATCGCCACCGGCCTGTTGCTTTTTCTTACTCAAACTGAGTGGTTAAACGGTTCTCAACTGACTTGTGTGCACTTTGGGTCTAAGGAGACAGGTTCTCTGGCAAAAGTCTCAAAGCAGTTTTAGGAATTTAATTTTCAGAACCGCAGACTGCAGAACACATACAAAGGCTTACTTACTAGTAAGGCTCTCCATTTTTCAGGAAAGAATCTTGTTCCTTTGGGCTTGCACTCGCTTTTAACTCCTTCACTATGACTCTTGCTACGCTGGTACCCGTGTACGTCTCTCCCAGGAGGACCTAAAAGCAAACAATGGTTTTCCTTGTCACTTCTACCAAAATGATAAAAAAGTATGTCTCACTGAGTAGGAAACAGAANGAGGGAAAATAAGTAACAACCAAACGGCCTGCTACTTTGCATGCCAACTCTCAAAACTTAGGAAACTCAAACACTTCTCTGGGTATGATAGCGCATGCATGTATAACCCCACACTGTAGAGGCTGGCATAGGAAGATACAGAGTTCATAAAAGGCTAGCCTGGTATACAGAGATATCCTGTTGAAAGAACAGGAAAAGAGGGAGAAAGGAAGAGAAGGAAACAGAAAAGAGAGTGAAGGGGAGGAAGAAAAGAAGAAAGGGAGGGAGGGCTGTACTAGAAAGGCCATTTAAACATTCATGCTATGTATCTTTTCTATTTACTTGGGAAGGTCATTTTCATGGAAATGAACCATGACACAACAGCACAACGATTTGTGAGTTCCATCCAAACAACTCAAGCACTGCTCTAGAGCACTTCAGGTACATAGTTACTGGTCTACACATGTGAGGTAGTCAGCTGACAAACAACCAACAAGCACTCATCACACGGAAATTAAAAATCCAGGTATTCTGATGACATCAGGCCTTTGACTTGTCCCAAAACTTCAGCCAGACACACAGAAAAATACCACTCCCCTGAGATTAAAAGGTGAAATGAGCTGTCTCCTAAGAACTTGCTAGAAGGAAAAGGTTAAATGCAGAATAAAAGCATTTCCAAACACAACTCATCTCGGACTGATGGCAAAGTAAAGGATTATTTATCTAGTAAATGACCAAGATCGATTGACTTCCTTTTGAAATAGTTTTAAACACTGAGGAGATGAATCAGGTGGTAAAGCGTTTGATCTATAAGCATAAGGACCTGAGTTCAATCTTCAAAACCCACATAAAGAAGCCAGGTATGGGGGTGAACCCTTACAATCACAGGTCCGAGGAGGCAGAGATAGCAGGCTCCCTGGAGCTTACATGCAGCCAGTCTAGCTTAATCTAGCCTAACTGAAGAGCTCCAGGTTCAGTGAAAAACTCTCTCTCAAAACATAAAGTGGACAGCAACTGAGAAATCAATGCCAACCTCTGGCCTCCATGCATGCACAGGAAACATGAAGAGAGAGGGAGGGAGGGAGGGAGAGAGAGAGAGAGAGAGAGAGAGAGAGAGAGAGAGAGAGAGAGAGAGAGAGAGAGAGAGAGAGAGAGAGAGAGAGAGAGAGAGATCATTTAAATATTTGTAGAAGGTAGATTAATTTTAATGCCAGAGATTAGAATAAAGACCTCAACAAAACTAAGTGGGTTTGTCAGGAGTCTAAGGGACAATCAATCCTGAATATTAGCTAAATCACAGTCTTTGCTCTAATTAGCCAGCCTGTATCTATACAAAAAGCATCACTTCCACCAAGTGGAAGAACAATGATGGGCTACTGCATCTGTCTGACTCTACTTATTTCTCTCCACTGTCACTGTGAGCATTCTTGGTGTCCAGTGTCTGTAGAGACCAGACAACCTCCCCATACTTTTTAAATTGTATTTAATATATGTGGGAGGGGGGAGTACACACACACATGCACAGGCATACATAACACAGCACTTGAGAGGTAGAACAACCTGTAGTCAGCTCTCTCCTCCCGTGTAGGTTCCAGGAACTAAATACAGACCATCAAGCTCAATGGCAAGCATTCTTACCTGCTGAGCCAAACCACTGAATTTTTTTAAATTTGTATGTTTGTGAATGTGAGTAGTATATATGGAGTATGTGGGTTGCATGTGCCTGTGGGTGAGCAGAGGCCAGAGGAGGGTGTTCTCTAGCCTCTCCACCTTACTTCTTCAAAGCGGAATCTATCCCTGAACCTAGAGCTAACATTTTTCAGATAGGATGGCAGCCAGCAAGCCTCCTCCCCTTTGGTGCTGGGGTTACAAGTGTGCACAGAACCATGACTGGTGTGTTACGTGGGAGCTGGGATTTGAACTCAGGTCCTCATGCTTGTGCAGCAAGCACTCTTACAAGCTGAAGCACTCCTCCAACAGACCTTTCCATCCTTTTATCTAACTTGCAAACCTCTTTCCTATAATCCCAGCCGCTGCTCCCATAGATCTAGACCTTGCTAGTAAATACCTTCCATTCCAGACCCTGAATTCTGACCTTTACTTCCTCACAAGTCTCTTTATCTCAAACTTACTTACCTCTGCACTCTAACTCTACCTACAAGGAGTCAACCTGCCCTGCAAACCCACTAGCCTCCCTACCTAATCCCTTGTTCCCTCTCTAAAATATACCAGCTTAACCAGACCTTGGTGCTTGCTAAATTCAACTACTATAAAAAATATCAAAAGAGAGGAAAAACTACAGATGGTTACTGCTGCCATTCTAAATGTATAGGGTTTCTGAGCACCCCACTCCCTAAGCTGGGCCATTCTCCCCAGTGACTCTCACACCTTCTACNCAAACTTCCATGCACCATTCCCCTATTCCCCTATGGAGACAACTGGCCTCTCCACTGAAGACAGCAGAAGGGAACTTTCTCATTCTGACACCCACGGGGGCACCCATACCCAGACCTACACCATCTGCTTCTGCCCCAATGCAAGAAAGACATTGCCTCTGTTTCTAAGACCTAATTTTCAAACATGCTACTGACCCCTGACCTCTTGCTTACCAAAGACTTTGCTCTTACAACTGCCCCCTTCTCTCCTACACCTTGACACAGAAACGGGTTGAAGTTGCTTCTCAACCTCCAAAATAAAGCACATCTGGGCGTGGTGGGACACCCTTTCTCATGCCAGCACTTGGGAAGCTGAGGCAGAAAGATCAAGAGGTCAGATACATAGCAAGATTCTGTCTAAAAATAATATACAACAGAAGGAAAGTTCTGTTGGAGAGGATGCGGAGCAAGGGGAACACTCCTCCACTGTTGGTGGGAGTGCAAACTTGTACAACCACTGTGGAAATCAGTATGGCAGTTTTTCAGAAAATTGGGAATCGATCTACCCCAAGACCCAGCTATATGACTCTTGTGCATATACCCAAGCAATGCTCAATCATACCACAGGGACACATGCTCAACTATGTTCACAGCAGCATTATTTGTAATAGCCAGAACCTGGAAACAACCTAGATGCCCGTCAACTGAAGAATGGATTAAGAAAATGTGGTACATATACACAATGGAGTACTACTCAGCAGAGAAAAACA
>LZPO01107542.1:1203971-1233152 GCA_001675575.1 Neotoma lepida
GCTGAGCGAGAGAAGTAGTCTTCTGCAGAGAAGAGCACCCCAATGGGTTATCCAACACCAAATGGTCAGCCCTGAAAACACACATACAAGGAACATACAGACTGATGCTTGCAACAGCTGTAACCAATTCCCCTGCTTTCATCTCGGCACTCTGCAATGTAACTGCCAGGCAGATCCTATGATTAGGTCATGGCTTGACTTCCAGGAAAATCCAAAGTCAAAGCCTGTGGATGTGCTTACAATCTAAATTAGTTTAGATGCTATACAGGCAAAAGAGTCAGAAGAAAGTAAATAATTAAACTTGAAGATAAAAAAAGCTTCTAAACTATGCCTTTTCTTTTCTTACAGTTCTTCAGCTAATAATTTTAAATGTTTTTTTTAAAGATTTCTGCTAAGGTATAAATGTATGTATTCCCCCATTGTTATCCATATGTTGACAACTAACCATCACTGCGACACATAAGGAGGCGGGCCCTTTAGGACAGACTAGAGTCCTTATAAAAAGGGTCCAAGCTAGGTGCAGTAATATACACTTGTATTCCCAGCTACTTGGGAGACTGAGGCAGGAGGATCTCTTGAGCCTTGGAGTTCAGGGCCATCTGGCCAATGTAATGACAGTCTCAATCCACACACATCTCCTCCCTCACCATCTCCAGAAAAAATAATCACAAGAACCAGGGCTGATAATAACAAAGAACAATAATCAGGGCTGGAGAGATGCCTTAGTGGTTAAGAGCACTGGCTGCTCTTCCAGAGGACTCAGGTTCAATTCCCAGCAACCACATGGTGGCTCACAACCATCTAGAGTGCGATCTAATACCCTCTTCTGGCATAAAGTCATACATGCAGATAGAGCACTCACACATAAAATAAATAAATAAATAAATCATTATTTAAAAAGAAGAGGAGGAGAAGGAAGAAGAAGAGGAGGAGGAGGAAGAAGAACCACCACCACCAGGCTTAATGTCAAACTCCTTTAATCCCAGCACTTGGGAGGCAGAGGCAGGCGGATCTTTATGAGTTTGAGGCCAGCCTAGTCTACATTGTGAGTTCAAGGATAGCCAAGGATACACAGTGAAACCCTGTCTCAAACAAACAAACAAACAAACAAACAAACAAACAAAACCACAAGAAATGCCAGTGAACATCCATCCAAGCCCACTCTGTCATGTGAGAAAATGGCCCGAAGGTGCCATTTATAAACTTTCATTAGATGTCTAATCAACTGGTACCTAGTCTCCAAAGCTGCAAGAAATACATTTTTGCTTCTTAAAGCTATCCAGTTTATGGTATTTTGTCATAGCAGTCTGAACAGAGTAAGACAACCTCCTAGAATGTTATACACCCAGCATAACTGAGCTCATGTCACCTCACAGTTGCAAGGGATGATGAAAAAACTTTTACTAACACTACAGTGTCTACAGAGAAAATGTAATGTCACATGACCCGATTCCTAATTAGCTTTAAAACATGAACTACATAACCAAGAAGGAGTTAAAGAAAGTAAGGTACACTCACCTTTCCAAACCAGCCACTTCCAATTTCCTGTATGTAGTTTAGACTGTGTCGGGCAACTTGAGACTTCAAACCTTCTGGGGAAAAAAGAGAAAGAGAATATTAAAAATATAAGCATCTAGAAAAGCCAGGAAGAGTCATGGTGGTGCAGGTTTCTGACTCCACATCTTAGGAAGACTGAAGCAGGAGGATCATGAGTGTGAGTCCAGCCTGGGCTACATGATGAAACCTTGTCTCAAAGCAACAATACACAGATACAGACACACAGATAGACACACACAGACACACACTCACACACAGGTATCTAACTAAAATAAAATAAGGGTTGGAGAGATGGCTCAGTGGTTAAGAGAGCTTATTGTTATTCCCGAAGATCCAAGTTTGGTTCCTAGCACTCACATCAACTTGCTCCCAACCACCTGTAATTCCATCTCCAGAGACTGCTCCCAACCACCTGTAATTCCATCTCCAGAGACTATGACGTGTGCGTGCAAAAGCAAAAATACTGGCATAAATTTAATATTTGTGCTAATAAAGATAAAAACAAATACATGAGCATCTCTTTCAAATAAATGACAGAGATTCTCAAGTTTAAATGCAACAATGTATTTTTGATATCTTATTTCTTTTTTTTACACTATCTTATACTGTTGGTTTTGTTTTGTTTTTCTTGATACAGTAGCTCTGTCATGGGGACACTATCAAGTGGACCAATATAGACATAGGAAAAAAAAATGGTAGAAAATGGCCTGCTACTGCTACAGGACATGCATCTCCATATCTATAATGATCAGCAAACGCCAATAACACTGGACTTAGAGACCACATCAAGACCCTAACAATCAAACTGTAGAGAGACAGAGAACCCTGGGAGGGCAGAAATGACTCACTGTGTACACAAGATCCTAAGCAAAACTAAGAGCCAATTAGTCATCAGAAACGGAGGCCAGAAGGCAGTGGGCTCCCAAGATCAAGTGCTGGGAGAAAGAGACCTTCCAACTAAGAATGCTGTATCTGGCAAAACCACATCCCAAAATGAAGACCTCTCAGATAAGCAATGCTGCAGTTTACTACCAACACACCTGCCCTGAAATAAATACCTGCTAAAGGGATCCCTTCACTATGTGATGGAAGGACAATAAAAGAAACTCAGAACTACGAAAAGTGATGGCGCACGCCTTTAATCTCAGCACTCAGGAGGCAGAGGCAGGTGAATCTGAGTGAGTTTGAGGCCAGGCTGGTCTACAGAGTAAGTTCCAGGAGAGGCTCCAAAAGCTACATAGAGAAACTCAGAACTACATGAAGAATATAGGTCCCCACAAGCACAACTAAAGAATTAAGTACAAAACCAACATCATTGTATTACTGGAACATAGTTCACCTTTTTTTATTTCTTATATGATTTAAAATACAAATGCTTCAAAAAGTTATAAACTTATGTTAACAGATATAAAATGCATAAAGATGTAACGTGTGATAAATTTTACTTGTTTTTAAGACAGGGTCTCATGTATCCTAGGCTGGCCTTTAACTCTGTAGCCAAGGATGACCCTTGGCTTCATTCTTCTACCTCTACCTTCTGAGTGCTGACATTACAGGCATGTATGACCACATAGTTTTATGGTTTTATAAGGTGATGGGGATTGAACCTAGGCCCTTACACATGCTGGGCAAGCACTCTACCAACTGAGCCACCTTCCCAGTCCAATTGGTGAAACTACCATCAATTAAAGCTCAATTGTTATAAATGTATGATGTTAACTGTAATCTTCACTGCAATCATCAATATTAAAAAAATAAACAAACACAAAAACAGAGGAGCTGAAGAGATAGCTCATGGTTAAGATCGCTTGCTGCTCTTCTGGAGGATCTGGGTTCTAGTCCACCCACATAATGGCTTACGTCTGTAACTTCAGCTCTAGGGGATCGATTCCTCTGCCCTCCACTGGCACCTGCACTCACATGAACATACCCACATGCAAACATGCACATATACAAAACTAAAAAGAATAAAGACAAATCTTTTCCAAAAGGAAAAATATTAATGTTAAGATTTAAAAAGCAATCCAAACAAAAGTGGTGAAGTGATTTTCTTTAAAATAGACATCAAGGTTGACAAAATGGCTCACTGGGTAAAGGCACCTACTTGCCAAACCTAATGACCTAAGTTCCATCCCTAGAACCCACATGGTGGAAGCAATGAACAAATTCCCAGGAGCTGTCCTCAGACCTCCACATATGCACCGTGCTACCCACATACATACACTAAAGAAATAAATACACAAATGTGATTTTGGTGCCATGGTTGGGCTGGAGAGATGGCTCAGCAGTTAAGAGCACTTGCTATTCTTCCAGAGGACTCAGACTTGCTTTATATTTATTTACTTATTATTTGTGTGTGTGCACACCTGCTTGTCTGTATGTGTACTATGTGGGTACCATCAGATCCTCTGGAATTGGAGTTACAGGCAAGTGTGAGCCTTCCAGTGTAGGTACTAGGAACCAAACGTGAGTGAGATAGCTCAGCAGTTAAGAGCACTCACTGGTTTTACAGAAGACTCAGGTTTGGCTTCCAGCATGGTGGCTCACAACAATCCTTAACTCCAGTGCCAGAAGATCCAGCCCCTTCTGGATTCCATGGACACCAGGCACCCATGCAATATACATGCATATACATACATGTAGGCAAAACACCCATACACACACACATAATTAAAAATAACAAAAATCTTTTACAATTCAATGAGGGAAAAATCAGAGTCTTCAGACAATGCTCTTGGGACAGCTGGATAACCATGTTATCAAACTCTAAAATCCTATTCTTGGGCTTGGGAGGTAGGTTAAGCAGTAGAGTACTTGCTTAGCCTGCTGAAAGCCTCAGGTTCCAGCTCCATAAAATCAGGTGTGGCGGCACACACCTATAATCCTAGCACTTGGGGGTTATTCGGAGACAGGAGGACTAAGAGTTCAAGATCATCCTGACTACAAGAGTTGAAGGGCTACAGGAGACCACAGATAGCTAAAAACCCAACAATAAAAAAATGCTTTTCTCTACACTATATAAAAAATTAACTCAGAACAGATCAGAGGGGCCAGCATCATGACTCAGTGGTGAAAGGTGCCTGCTAACAAGACTAACTACCAGAGTTCAATGCCCAGAACCTACATGAAAGAACTAACTCCCACAAGTTGTCCTCTGCTGTGTGCACCCACACACATATGCACCTCTCCCTCCCACCCTCTCTCTCTCTCTCTTCTTTCTCTCTCTCTCCTCTTTCTTTCTCTCTCTCTCTCTCTCTCTCTCTCTCTCTCGTAAAATGAAGAGGAAGGCAGGGGAGGCAGGAGGGTGAGGAATGGGAATGGGTGTCAATCGATCATGGGGCTAGAACGATAGTTCAGTGCTTGCTGCTCTTGCAGAGGACCCAGATTCAGTTCCCAGCACCCACATGGAGGCTCACAACCATCTGTAACTCCAGTTCCTAGGGACTGACATCCTCTTCTGACCACAGAGGTCATCAGGCATGCCTGTGATGCACACACATACACTTAAATACATAAAAAATAAAACACATAAATCTTTAGGCTCAAAGATCAGATCAGAAAACTGCAATTAAAAGCTGAAACTATGAAACTCATAGAAGCTACAGGAATATTCAATCTTCAGGATCTGGGATTTGACAATGGTTTTTAAACTATGAAATGAATACATATATAACCGAAGGGGAAAAATAAACTGGATTTCATGGAAATGGAAAAATTTTATGGGTCAAAGGAAATTTTAGAGAGTGAAAAAGAAAGCCTAATGAATGTAATTAATCTGTGCAAATCACAGGCTACCATTAGCTATTATAATGAAGACAGTGACAGTGGGACAATGAATAGACACGTTAGCTAACAAAAGAGAACAGAAAGCCTATACCAGATCTATACATGTGGGAGCACAGCGCTCAGGAGGACCAAGGAGTGAATGAAGCTAAAAGATGCAGAGATCTACCAAGACCAGACTCGGATTCTCATACCCAGAAAGCAACTCAAGATAGGCTATGGGTTTAACTTCGAAGCAAAAACCTTAAAATGTAAAAAGTAAGGCTGCGTGTAAGTCAATGCTAGAGTGCTTGCAGAGTCTCTGGATTTAATCCTTAGCACCACAAAAGAAGTTCTTATCATAATAAACAGTTAAAATTTTTAAAAGATTTATGTGTATGAGTGTTTTGCCTGGATGTATATATGCACACCATGTGCATGCATGGTGCCACGGAGGCCAGAAGAGGAAATGGATCCCTGGAACTGGAGTTAAAGATAGTTGTGAGCTCTTAACTGCTGAAACACCTCTCCAGCCCAGTAATATTTTTAAACACCTGATAAATCCTAAATTCTTTAAAAAAAAAAAAAAAGCTGTCAGTGTGCTTTATTGAAGTCAAGAGAGCCTTTTACATCGAGATGATGATGGGAAAATGTACAGAGACGGCCAGCCAAACTAGTGGAAACGCATGAACTGTGGACCGATAGCTGTAGAGCCCCCATGGTACTGGACTAGGACCTCTGGATACTCGAGACAGTTGTTTAGCTTGAATTCTTTAGGGGGCCCCAGGCAATGGGATCAGGACCCATCCCTGGTGCATGAGCTGGCTTTCTGGAGTCCAGTGCCTATGGTGGGACACCTGGTGCAGCCTTAGTGCAGGGAGGAGGGTCTTGGTTGTGCCTCAACTGAGTGTACCAGGCTCTGCTGACTTCCTATGAGAGACCTTGCCTTGGAAGAGATAGGAATGGGGGTGGGTTGGGGGAAGGCTGGGGGGCGGGAGGAGGGAGGAATCTGTGGTTGGTATATAAAATGAATAGAAAATCTTTTAATAAAAGAAAGAAGAGAGCCTTTTATTAAAATCAGGAAGCTGGACAGAGAGGTACTGAGGGCAGAAGGACAGAAAATACAAAGCCATCCTCGGCTACACATACAAGACCAGCCGAGGCTACATGAGATCCTGTCTCAAAAAACTAAACATATCATCTAAGAAGATGGTTGAAGTGCTTGCTGCTCAAGTATGAAGAACTGAGTTCAGGTCCCCAACCTCCACAAAAGTCAGTGCAGCAGCTGTGTGCCTGTGATGCCAGGCTGGGAGGGAGTGTGTGTGTGTGGGTGGGTGGGTGAGGGGCACGGTAACTGGCCAAATCATCTCGCACCAGATTCAGAAAGGGATCCTATCTCTAAATAAATAAATATATAAGGTAGAGAGCAATAGAGGAAGACACTCAACATCAACTTCTGGCCCCATCACCCACAGGCATGCATGAACTAACTCTCTCAAAAAACAAGCAAACTAAACTAAATGTAAAGTAAATAAAATAAAACCAGGAAGCATGTTCATCAAAGTCTTTTTCTTGTATTTGCAGGGTTTTTTAGTGAAACACTTTGACATCCCTTACTGGATTTTATTTTAGTGGCTACCATGGAGATTATAGTTAACATCCTATATTTATAACACTCTAATATAATGTGAATTCACACCATCTTAGCTTCAAAACCAAGAGCATAAAAATCCCCACCTGACTAGCAGGAATATAAACTATACAACTCTTAAAGAAGAGTAAGATGACAACATCCATCCAAAGTATACGCACAGATACTGACTGACTTCTAAGAAGGAATTCACAAATGAGGAATTGTTCAATTCCATTTATTTGCTTGTTTACTGTGGGGGTGAGCAGTAGGTTTATACATACATAGCAAGCATGTAGAGGCCAGAGGACAATGAGTGAGAGTTGGTTTTTTACTTCCACCATGTGGGCTCCAGGGGTTGAACTCAGGTTGTCCATCAAGCTTTGCAGAAAGCACCTTACGCACTGAGCCATCTTACCTGCCCACCTACTTATTTTTTAGTTAGGTATATAAGGGGGTTGCCCTCAGAATCCAGAGATATCACGTGTCCTGGATCCAGAATTGTAGGCAGTAGTAAGCCACCCGACATGAGTGCTAGGAACCAATTCAGGTCCTCTTAACCACTGAGATGTATCTCTCTGGCCACCCAGAAGCTTTATTTTTTTAATAGTTTAAGATTAAAAACAACAAAAATATCTACCAATTAGAGACTGGTTAAGAGTCTCTAATACACTAAGAGTATACAAAAATGCAAATACTACAAACTAGAAATTTTTATTGATAAGGAAAGATCTTCAGGATATATTGGTGTGGTGGTTGATCGTCACTATCAAGTTAACTAGCTTTAGAATCAGCTGGGGGACACGTGTCTAGATATGTTTCCAACTGCATTTCCAGAAAGGTTAAACTAAAGAGAGAAAACTCTGAAGATGTCACTGTTTCCTAATTTGGGATGCAGTATGGCCAGCCGCCTCACTCTCCAACCTCTGCTGCTGTGCCTTTCCCCACCATGATGGACCGAACCCCCCAACTATGAACCCAAATAAACCCTGCTTTCCTCACATTGCTTTTGTCACACACTTTGTCATGGTAAAGAGAAAAGCAACTAATCCAATTGGCAAATTTGTAAAACAGCACAGTGTGGAGCTGGAGGAGATGCTCAGTGAGTAAGAACACTTGCTGCACAAGCTTGAGGACTTGAATTTAAATCCCCAGCTCCCACACACAAATCCAGGCATGCCCCATGTGCCCAGTGCTACAACAGACAAAAAACAGTAGGAGCAATAGGGCTTGCTGGTTGTCAGCTTAGCTCCAGGTTCAGTGAGAGACCTGTTGTAAGGGGTAGTTAAAGAGTGACATAGCAGGACACTTGACATTCTCCTCTGTCTTCTGTACATGCATGGATATGTGTATCTTCACACATATGGGAGCATAGACTATACCTAAACCCACGGCACATATACTACACACACACAGACAGTNGGACAGACACCCACACACACAGAGTACAATACCAAATAGTATATTTATCATGATAACTGAATAAAGGGGTGGGGGGCTATGCATGTGGGCATGTGGGCACGGTATAGAAGACCTATACCGTAGAGACCATTGAACTCCTCAATTTGTTAGTATCTTAAAACTGCTCTATAAAAATAGTCTTCTAAGCCAGGAAATGGTGGCACATGCCTTTAATCCCAGCACTTGGGAGGCAGAGGCAGAGAGATCTCTGAGTTCGAGATCTCCTGTAGACACCCTGGTCTACAAAGTGAGTTCCAGGACAGGACAGCCAGGGTGACACATGAAAAATCAAAGGAAAAAAAAGCCTTCTAAAAAGGAAACAAAATACTTAAATTGTAAAGCGGGATTAGAGAGTATATGCATTAAAAAACCCTAGAGAAGCTGAGTATAGTGGCACATGCCTGTAATCCCAGTACTTAGGAGGCTAAAGCAGGAGACCAGCCTGGGCTACAAAGTAAGATCTCATTGTTGCCATCATTCCCTGCACCCCTCACTTCACCTCTCCAGTCCCCCACCCTACCTCCCCAAAACAAACTTCTGGAAAGATAATAAGAAACAAAGAAGAACATCTCATTATAAATACTTTTCTATGCTTTGGTTTCAGGACCAAGAAAAGACATTTTGTGTTTACCTGGCAAGGTGTGGTGGTGCACACCTTTAATTCCAGCATTCAGAAGGCAGAGGCAGGCTGATCTCTTCAAGCTGGAGGCCAGCCTGGCCTATACAGTAACTTCCAGACCAGTCAGAGACCCCCATCCCCATTAGACCCCCATCCCCACCAAAAACAAAACAAACAAACAAANAAAAAAACCTCACACTACAGAGGAAAAAAATAAGTAGAGCGTCTAAACTTGCTTGTGAACAGGTAACACACCTTTCACATTTCACAAGTTATCTCTCACAATCAGACACAGCTCACCCACAAAATACACAACAGACCACTGCCAGTATTTCCTCTAACTTAGCAAGCTACCAATCGATACTTCCATCTGCCCTGCCCAACAGTGCTGCAATCTGCTACTTTGCACATCTTGCATTGAACACTTACTCAATGGGTTCTTAAAGATAAGCTACCACAAGTGGACCTGCTGGATGAAGATAAAGAACATCCACACTCAGATGCACTATCAGGAAACTCCCCTCTCTGGCTGCACTGCAGTGAGGGGCTGAGAGAGCCTGGGTCCTTTCCCACACTCACCAAACCACCCAGGACACCCCCTTCCTCCTCCTGATGTTATCACATTTCCAAAATTCGGTATTTCACCAATTAATGATGTTCTTCCTGTGTAGCCCTGGCTGTCCTGGAACCCACTCTGCAGACCAAGCTGGCCTCAAACTCAGAGATCTACCTGCCTCTGCCTCCCGAGTGCTAGGATGAAAGGTGTGTGCCACTGCCACCGCCATCACCACCACCACCACCCCCTCGTGCTTCTCTTTAATTTCTTAAAACATTTGTGTGAACTCTTTAATGTACTTTACAATTTTTTGCTACCATGTCAAACTGATATATATAGTGTATTTCTTTAATACAGAATATTTCACTTTATGAATCAGATTTGGCAATGTTTTCATTCATGGCATCTAGATTTAGTGCTGAGCATGGCAAGTCCTTTTATATCCCAGGATGATAAAAATACTTGAGTATTCTAAGTAAAGAAACGTAAAATGATTTATTCCTATTAAGAAGAAATTTACTTATTGATACATTTGAGGGCACATTGTGTGTTGTGCACACCTGTATTTGTGTGTGCACACACGCCCATGTGCATGTGCTGTGTGTAGATCAAAGGCCAATGCCAGGTGTTTTCCTCTCCTGTTCCCCACCTCATTTTTTGAGACAGAATTCCTCAGTGAACCCAGGGCTAACAGTGTCGTCATCCTGCCCAGCCTTTTACATGGGAATGGGAGATCCAACCTCAGGTCCCATACTTGTACAGCAGTGAACCATCTCCCTACCAGGCCAGCTACCCAGCTCCAAGAAGGACTTCAAGGAGGCTTCAAGAAAGAAAAGCATGCCTGCCTGGCTCACTGTAATTTCTTTCATGCCCATGTCTGTTTGTGCTCCTAATCATCCCAACAGACCTTGAAGGGAAGCTCTTGGTCTCTTATCTGTCCCCATTTTCCTAAGTGAAGCTTCTGCAGGTGGTTCTTCCTGGTCCCTGAGGAGTGAACTACAAAGATAGGGATCTGGAATTCTCAGCAGTCACTCTCTCTTCCAAGGAGAGAATTGCCTGAGAGATGAAGTGGACAGGCAAAGACTATAAAAAGCTGACTGAATTAGAAGGCCGTGGATCAAGCTATTTCCAAGGTCATGTCCATCTTTTTTCCTCCCACAGTCTGGTCTCTCTTCCACCAGTACTCATCTGAGTTAGGATTCTACTGCCTGCAATTACGATGGACTGAGCAGCTCAGGGCTTTCCTTAAGTAGTAGGAAGTAAACAATGACATAAACAAGCTGAAGCATTTCCATTGAAGCTTAAGCTATACCAAAGATTCACTGGATTCCTTTTAAACACCATTCTGATTGAAGCCTACCCTTGAGTATTATTATTATTTAGAGAAATGAAAGCTAAATATACTACATGTCATTTAAAAGTTGTTTTGAATTATCTATTATCTATTTTGTTTTATGTGTCTGAGTGTTTTGCCTGCATGTATGTGTGTGCACCACAAGGATGCCTGGTACCTCCGGATGTTCGAAGAGGCCATGGGATCCTCTGCAACTCTCCACTTTGATTTTTTGAGAGAGGCTCTCTCACTGAACCTGAAGCTCACTAATTTGTCTAGACTGGATAGCCAGCAAGCTCCAAGTATCCACTTGTCACTATCTTAACCCAATCCCGGGGTTAACATGTAAACTGTTAACATGTAAATATTAACATGTAAACATGCCTGGCTTTTATGTGGTGCTGGGAATCTTATCTCAGGTCTTCATTTTTGCATGGTAAGCACTTGACTCCCTGAGCCATCTGAGTATCATGTGTTAGCTTACTTTCTTTCTTCTTTTCTTCCTCCCTCTCTCTCCCTTCCTTTCTTCTTTTTGACATCCTGGAACTCACTATGTAGACCAAGCTGGCCTTGAATTCACAAAGATTCCCTTGCCTCTTTAATACCGGAGGGCTGGTATTAAAGGTGTGTGCCACCTGCTCTGCCTAGCTTACTTTTTCTTTTAGTCATCACATGCTGTGGTGGTGTGAATGAGAATGGCTCCCGATAGGCTCATGTTTGCATGCTTGATCCCCAGTTGGTAGAACTGTTCTGGGAAAAATTAGGAGGTGTGGTCTTTGTTAAAGGAGGTATGTCAGTGGAGGTGGGCTTTGAAGTTTAAAAAGCCCATGTGAGGCCCAGTCTCTTTCCTCGCTCTGCCTCAGATCAGGATATTACCTCTTAACTACTGCTCCTGTCTGTCACCTCGCTCCCTGCCATGATGATCATGGACTCACCCTCTGAAACTGCAAGCAAGCCCTGAATTAAATGCTTTCTTCTATAAATTGCCTTGGTCATGGTGTCTCTTCATGGCAACAGAACAGTAACTAAGACAAACGCCTGCAGGAGGATAAAGCTGGGTTTATACTGCCCTGAACATATCCCACAGTGCAATGGCTACCACAAAAGGCAGGGTTAGTACCTGCAAAGACTTAAACAGCCTTCCTTTTACAGTCTTGGAAAACCCTACTTCTTGAACCACAGTTACATTGTAACAGGAAATAAAATCTCATCAAATCATTCTATCTGAAAAGCCTTATGAAAAGCCAGTCCAATTAATATATCTCATTATTGCCCTCCTCAGTCAGGCAGCACACCCTACTTACTCATCAAGATAAGCAGTGTAGTGAACCAGAGAAAGCACATGAGCCTTTTTGCTTTTTACAATTTTTTTAAAGAAAGGGTTTTGTGTAGCCTGGGATGACCCTGAACTCCTGATCTTCCTGCCTCCACCTCCCAACTGTCACGATTATAGGCACTTGCTATGCACCTAGTTTATGGGTGCTGGGGATCAAACCTAGGGCTTTGTGCATGCTAAGTAAGCACTCTACCAACTGAGCTGCACCCCAGGCTTCATTTCAATGTTTCAGGAAGAACTCAGAAAGGGACAGACAGCTTTTGCAGGATGAGCCTATCACGGTGCAGTGTGACCAGGAGTAGAAGTAAAATAGACAGGCCGAGGAAGAGATGGCGGCTGTGACTAGAAAGAGTTCATAGACGTCCGACAGGGGGACAGAAGGTCTTACCCACAGAAGACTGGAACTGGGATGGAGCTGGAAGGGAAATATTTGGCACTGAGAGTGTGAAGACCTCTGCTGGGGACTGGACGGAGGGGGTGTCTTCTGCTGGTGGTGTGAAATCTATCTCATCATCAAAATTATCTTCAAATTCCTGCAATCAAAAAAAAAAAAAATCAGGCTATGAATGCTGAAAGAAGGAGAGTTTACTTGCTCATTTGGAACGCCCAGCCATAGTCTTATCCAATTCATATTTACTTCTAGTAAAAAGCACAATTAATTATGCTCACTGACTCCAAACAGCAGAATAAATAAGATGTTTTCTTTCTTGATTTGCCTTGTTTTTCAGTCTAGTCTCCCATATCCTAGGCTAGCCTGTAGCTCCCGACCCTCCTGCTCCTACTCCCCAAGTGCTGGGACAGCAGCCGTTTACCACCATATCTGGAATGAGAATAAGTAAGATTTTTAAAGTAAGCAATAAATATTTTACGTAATTTTTCTAAACTGACAGCTTAAAGTTAAAAACAAAAATTTCTAAAATGCCCACAAAACTTAACCTGGAAATACTTACCCAGGCTTAAAAGTTTCAAGGACTGAAAGGCCAAGAATTGTTAAGAGATTAAACAATTCTCTCAAAAAACCATTATTTACTGTCACAAATCTCTTGCAAACTGGGTCAAAGTTAATTTTATTCTGAAATTTTCTAATTGCACTTCTAACTACAATGTGATTTCTACTTAAGCGGCTGGGGAGATGATTCAATGGTTAAGAGTACTTGTTGCTCTTGAAGATAATCTGGGTTCTCAGTCCCCATAGCATTAACAGCTGGCTTTTCGTATGTGCTTGTGCACATACCCACATACACATATATACACATAGTTAAAAATAATAAAAGTATCCNGCTTTAAAAAAGAAACTATGCCAGGAGCTGGGTGTGGTAGCACGTGCCTTGTAATCCCAGTTACCGAGATGTAGGCAGAATAGAAAGTTCAAGGCCAGTCTCTACTATGGAGTAAGTTCAAGGCCAGCCTGGCCAACTTAGAATATGTTTCAAAATAAATGAATGTAATACAGTGGAAAGAGGGCTTTGAGTCAGTGGTATTGCACTAGCCTAGCTTGTGGCAGAGCTTGGGCTCCATCCCAGCACCACAAAACAAAACCATCTGAGACTGCTTCAACTAAGACTATCAAGCTTCGGGAATCTTCAATGACTTGGGCGGGCAAATGCTATCTTGACCCCTCCTAGTCTCATCCATGTGAGCTGGGTGTCCTTTGGGGGCCCAGGTGAATGTAACGGAGCTACAGAAGATTAACAAGCCATCCCTTACTTCAGATAATTATCAAGTGTCACCCCTCAGAGCATCAGAATACAAACAGAACAGATTCATGAACAAAACTCGTCCAGTTTTCCTGCCATCACCCTTCTTTTCACTTTCCTCTTCTGTCACATTTCCTCACGACCNCACCCACTACAAGAAAAAAACCACAAATAGTAATGGAGAGTCCTGACATGTAGGTTTCTGCACACATGTGAGCAGACATTCTCAGGTACTAAACAACATTACTGCTATTTGCATGCAGGTAAAATGAGGTTCTGAAGGCTCAATACGTGAGAGTCAACCTTAGGTGTGATGGTGCAGCACTGGCAGGGCTGAGCCAGCAGCACCTTTAGTTCAAGGCCAGTCTCAGTTGCAGGTTGAGACACTGGCTCAAAACAGAAAGGAAGCTGGGTGTAATGACTTACAGCACTTGGAGAGTGGAGGAAGGAGGGTCAGGAGCTTAAGGCTACTAGGGGCCACATGAGATTTTGTTCAAGAAAAAAAAAAACATAAGTAAAAGAAAAGAGGGAGAAAAGACTGCCCCATTTTTATGTCTGTGGTATGTGGGTCACAGGACAAGTTTGGGTGCTGGCCTTTGCTTTCCACTGTTTGAGACAGGGTCTCTTGTTGTTCTCTACTGCATATGCCAGGCTAGTTGGTCCTCTAGCTTCTGGGAAGCTCCCATCTCCCCTCTGGGGCACTGGGATTACAGACACATGTGTTACTGTGTCTGGCTTTACACAAGTTCTGAGGATTTGAACTCAGGTCCTCACGCTTACAGAGCAACTGCCTTACCCACCAAACTATCTTCCCAGCTCCCAGTTGTACATTCATAAACCCTCTCTTGTTAAAAGGATTTCATTCATCATACCTTAAAAATGTTACTTAAAATTTGGCAGCAATTATGATATACCAGTAGATATGCCAGTAGACTCTAAAGATTCAGGGAGACGATACTGTGTAATAATAATAATAAATTACTGAGATACGGCCAAATGGCGTCCTGATCTGTAAATGTCTTCCCCAGGGTCACTCAGCCCCTGCAACTGCAGAGCTCCAAGTCTAAAGGAAACTAACCAACACGTCATCAACATCAATAAATACGCATTCAGTCACAGACTCTGAAGCTGGAGAACTCAACACACTGCAGCCTTGCATCCGTCATAGGGCAGCTGCAGTCCATTCCCAGACTCTGAGCTGCATCACAATTGGCTCCCTTGTGAATACTCACATTCAAACACCCAGATCAATCTAAGGCAAGGATGCAGTATCTGGAAACATGAGAAGAAGCCAGACTTTGGTATCAGCAACCCCATCAGACTTTTATCTTTGTCCCCAAGTGGCTAGGTTTCTGGCAGGACTGATGGCCAGGGGATACAGATTCTCTATCTATTGTGCTCTCAACAGGGAAGTCAGGAAGTTCCCACAGAAGCATGTGCATCGATGTGAGTGAGCCTGTGGGCAGGGTGTTGATGCATAAAGCCCACAGGTGCCCACAGGCCACCACTACCGAAGACTATGGTCTGGGCTGAGGATTCCCTACAGGTCTCCCCTGCATTTAGCTTTCTGTGCAGGGCAAAGCGTTGAGCCAGGAGGACAGTGTACTTTCCTATTTCCTCAGAGGCACTACAGACTCCAAGTGCAGAGAGCACAGAATAAAATGACATGAGGGGGTCTGGAGAGATAGCTCAGTCCATAAAGTGCTTGCTGTGAAAGTGTTTTGAGACAGGCTGTCCTCAAACTAGCAATCCTCTCCCCTCAGCTTCCCATGTTCTGTGATCACATTCATGCAACTATCCGCTTATACACTCCTTCTAAGCAAATGTTGTGAGGCCCTAATGTGTCAACACATGGGCAATAATTTCTAGAAAGAGTTCCCAGTTGGTTTGCTGGGAGATCCCATCCGTCTGTTGCTATTATGCCAGATCCTCTGTTATACTGACTGTAGACAGGAAGTGTCCTAGTAGGAAGTGTTATTCTCTTTAGGGAATTAAGGTTTAGAGACAAACTTGAGGTTTCCAGTACCCTTCCTCATACACAAAACACTGAGGAAATCCCTTTGCTTTGGTGAGCTAATGATCACAAATTTGTCAGCTTACACAAAAGTCTGAAAGAAACCAAAACCTGCTTGATCTTCTGTGCAGCAGACTATAAATAATGGAATCCAATCACCACACACTGCTCCTTTTTTAAACAAAAACTTAAGACACACCATCACTAAGTGCTTACTGCCAAGAGGTTCCAAGAAGGCTGGGGAGATAGATAGCTGGTTGATACACTACTTGCTGTGCAAGCATGAGCCCTGAGTTCAATCCCCAGCACCCATGGAAAAGCCAAACATAAGACAGATGGTGGTGGTGCACACCTTTAATCTCAGCACTCAGGAGGCAGAGGCAGGCGAATCTCTGTGAGTTCAAGGCCAGCCTACTCTATATAGTGAGTTCCAGGACAGCCAGGGCTACATAGAGAAACCTTGTCTTGAAAAATCAAAAACCAAAACCAAAACAAAACAAAAAGCCAGACATGGTGATGCACACTTGTAATCCTGTTGCTAGGGAAGTGAAGACAGGAAGAACCCTGGGAGTCACTGGCCAGTCAGCCTAGCCTTATCCATGAGCTCCAGTCCCAGTGAGAGAACCTGTCTCCAAANAAACAAAAACACCCAACTTAGGATGGCTCCCAAAGAACAACCTATAAGGTTGACCTCTGGCCTCTATAATGTACATGCACACATATGGAAGTGTACTTGCACATACATGTGTGTACACACACACTCCCTCCCTAAGGCTGGGCTGGCAAACTACGGTTGATGGGTCAATTCCAAGTTGCCTACTTTTGTCAATCAAATTATACTGGCACAAAGTCAGGCCCATTTGTTAACAGAGCATCTGTCATTGATACAGCACTACAATGGCAGGGTGGAGGGTGACAAGGCTATAGCAGAGAGATTGTGTGGCCCACAAGGCTTTGCTATATACAAGGACAGGAAAAGAAAAGCCCAGTGACCCTTGCTCCCAGGAGAATGTGATCCACAGCAATACTACTGATAAATGTATCAAGTGTTTTAAGGCTGGGGAAATGACTCAGTCAGTAAATTGCTTGCCTTGTACACATGAGGAGGACCTGAGTTCAATCTCCCAAACACATGTAAAAATGCTGGATGTGGATGCAAGGCCCAGCACTAGGGAGGTAGAGACAGGAGGATCCCTGGGGTTTGATGGCCAGCCAGTCTAGCCTACTCAACAAACTCCAGGCCAGCGAGAGACCCTGTCTCAAAAGGGTGTTACTAAGGATGGCACCTGAGGTTGTAGTCTGGCTTCCATGTGTACTCACCTGTGCATGTGAACACATGTACACCACACACACACACACCATTTTAAAAACCAGCAGGTGACTTTAAATGTCCATGCCATCTGTGCTCACCTTAAAGTCTATTTCTGGATCCTTACAGCAGGAAACACAGTTTGCAATTAACACTATCAGGATCATTAAACTGCACACGGACAAGATCACAAACAGGGAGGGAACTTCTGCAACAGGCGCTTCCCCTGCAAAGACAGAAATTATGTTAAAATGTAATTCCCAAGTCAACATTAATTGACTGAACCAACACCTTTTTCTTCTAGATATAAATGGGACTGAGGGCTCACAGAAAATATTGCTTTACCACTCTAGAAGAGGCCAAGTGCTGGCCGAGCCAACTCTGTGTTTTAAAGCACCAGCAGATCTGAGGAGGACCTGAAGAGAAAACAGTTGCAGCCCTTCTGCTGAGCTCCACTGATGCTCAGATTTTACATCTGCGTGGCACCTTCCCACCAAGAGGGCAAGACTGGTAGATAGGATGAGCCAAGCTTCAGACTGTCCTCGACTGTCTCCTAGTCTCCTCCAATTTCTGACAGTTTCTCAGTCTTCCTGACACTTTTGGAGAGTGCCGATCAGTTATGTGTGGTATGTCCCTCAACTTGGGTGGCCTGAAGTTCCCAAGACCATGGAGTGATTACAGATATTTGGGAGAATCTAAAACAGCACAGGAGGGAACGCCTCCACTCCTGCACTTGCAGCACATCAGAGGCAGATGACTTGTTCCAGGTAGCGTGAACTCTGGCCATGTGATCCAGGGGGTCTTGTCACCATCAAGTCACCATGTGTCCCCTTCAAGACTCTATACCTTAGCCCAGTGCATATCCATATCCATTGATGAAAATCTGAGAGGCCTAAAATGAACTGCAAACAGGAACTAAGTTCTTTTTCAATAACCAAAGTCTGTTTGTAATACTGATGCCCCATCCTTGCCAGGAGGTACTGAGAAGCTAGCTGAAGATTTCCTGGAATGTGTGCATCAGCCCAGGTTTGTCAAGAATCTACTATAAAGGCTAGAGGGATGGCTCAGCGGTTAAGAACACTAGCTCCTCTTCCAGAAGAATTGAGTTTGATTCCTAAGACCTATTGGAGGCTAACAACTATCTGTAACTCCAGTTCCAGAGGAATCCTCTGGGGTGCTGCATCCACACAGTCCACATATATACATGCAGGTAAAACATCCATACAAATAAAATAAAAATAAATCCTTTTTATCCAAATAGGCCTCGATTCTGGCCTGGAACTCACTGAAAATAAATCAGACTGACTTCAAACTCACAGAAATATCTGCCTCTGCCTACTGAGTACTGCTATCACGTCCAGCCTTCTACTATATATATATTTGACACAAGGTCTCTCTCTGTACCTGGATCCCATTAAGGTCTGGAATGGCTGGTCAGCAAGCCCCAATGATCTACCTGCTTCTGCCACCCCAGCACTGGGACTGCATCTGTGTACCACACTTCCAGCTTTTGTACATAGGTACAGGGGGTCACACTCAGGTCCTCATGCTCGCTCAGGAAGCATTTTACTGACTGAGCATCACCGAGTGCCTGCCAGTGATTTATTTATTCTTAATAACTCCACCTCATCCCCTGGAAGCACATAGTAAAGATTAAATACGACTGTAGAGAATTGTATAGCTGAGTGCTTTCCTATCCAATATGTCAGATTTTACTGATTTTAAAAACATGATCTGTCAGTGGGCAGTGGTGGTGCACACCTTTAATCCCAGCACTTGGGAGGCAGAGGCAGGCGGATCTCTGAGCCTGGTCTACAAAGCAAGCTCCAAGACAGCTAGGACTGTTACACAGAGAAACTCGGTCACAAAAAAAACAAAAAACAAAACAAAACATGGTTTATCCACCACCTTTTTATATGTGTATGCATGTGCAGATTCCTGTGTGTGTGTGTGTGTGTGTGCGCGCGCGCGCGCGCGCATGTGCTAGTGGAGGCTGGAGGTTAATGTCAGCAATCTCCTTCAATCACTTTTTCATCTTATCCTTTCACAGCAGGATCTCTCAATCAAACACAGAGCTCATTCTTGAGTGACAAGTGCTTTAAAAGCTGCTGAACCATCTTCCCAAATCCCTCCCCTTTTTGTCCAGATAGGGTCTTGCTATATAACCTAGGCTGACCTCAAGCTTTCAATGCTTCTTCCTCAGCATCCTGAGTGTCAGAATTATAGATGTGCACTATTATGTCCAGCTTGCCCACCACATTTTAACATCTCTGAATTTTGAATACATCACACCTGAAACCAAGGTGGTTTAACTGGACACATTCTTTCTTTGTAATGGTACGAAAGGAAAGGCGTGGCTTGTAACTGACTGCATCTGAGATTTGATAAAAGGCAGCATTATTTCATCTGATTGGCACAACACCTGATGGAACTGGACCAGCTCCACATGACAGATAAGGAAACTGATATGCCCAGAGCCTGTAGTGGGAAAGCAGCACTGGAGGCCAAGTGTTAAGAACATGTCCCCACCCTTCCTAGACACCATGGCTCTAAAGCCTCCATGTGGCTAACTTTTTCGGGTTTTTGTCCCAGTATATGGCCCTGGCTGGTCTGGAACTCATAGAGCTCCACCTGCCTGTGTAGGGGACTAAGGCCTGTGCCACCATGCCTGGCACCATGGCTTATCGTTTGCACTTACAAAACCCTAGTGTACTTTAACCAAGCCCACCACCACCTAAGGGCTTCTAAGCCCCTTTTCCCAACTCCACAAAGATGGTATCATTTTCTTCTCCTCTCTNCTCATTTTCAAACACTAACCTATTTCTTATAAAACTGGATCACAGGGCTGCCTGAAGGCTGGCCCAATGATCTGACTCACACACTAGTCGTCTGTGAGTCATGAAGCAGGCATGAAAAGACAGACTCATGTTAACAACGAGTCCTGCTAAGCTCACCTACCTTCTTATGTACTTTCTTGTTTTGTTTTCCTTTGTGTGTGTGAGCGTGCACACATATTCATGGCCAGTGCACAAACGTGTGCATTGTACATGTGCATGCGTGTGTGCAGGTTGGAGTACAATCTCAGGTGGTTCTCAGATCTTTCTCTGACCTAGAACTGCACCAAGTAGGACATGCTAGCTGGCCAAGGAGCTCCAGGAATACACAGTCTCCAGCTCCCAACTTGCCATTGCTAGGATTACACTGGTTCAGCGCTGTATTTCACTTGTATGTAGATTTTTGGGGATCAAGCTCAGGCCGTCTCTACTCACACTGGTGAAGGAAAAACTCCCATAAAATGAGGAAATGAAGCCACAGACTTGAAGGTGAGCTGGGTTTGCTCGAACCACAGAGAGGAAGTAAATTCTAGAAGCAAGAACCACAAATGAAATCCCCAGGCCCTAGTGGTTAAACTAGAAACCCAGCCTCAAAAAGGCTCCTGGCTGCAACTGTCAGGAAACTATTAAGCCAGTTTCTCTTTAACATGCTCTGCCTACAGCATTCAGTAATGCACAAGTCAAAGCAATCATCTGCTACAGAAAAACATCAACAGTGACAGGCATGTCACCATACCCTCAGACAGCTCCCCAGGCTCCACAAAGGAGGAAGATAATGAGGGGCTTGGGTTCCTTAATGCACCTCCCCCCAGACACTATTTAAAAAACCTGGCATCTCAAAAGCACATTCCATTGCATTTTGATCCCACAGTTTTCAAAGCACTCTAATAGCTGTCTAGTACTTGACTTACTAAGCAGAAACCTTGAAGAACTCTATGAGGTAGGTGGGTACCTACTATTTGCTTTAGAGACAGGTAATTTGGGAAGGGCAATAATTTCCCAGTAATGACTCATGGTGGATCAGGAGCTGCTACCTGCCTATTAATTTAGCCACTATAAATCCAGCCAATTATCTAATCATGGTGCCCAGAACCTCCAGTGAAACCTGTGCGCATGTGTAATTAACTAGAGACTTGCCTGGAGTCCGTTTTAAAGGGTCACAGGTAAAAAGAAATTGATGACCAATGTCCAGATCTCCTGGGCTCACACAGCACCGATTCTCTTTCTGTCACTCCTCCTTTGGTTCCCAGCTGACATATTTTTACACAGAGAAGTTCCTCATATTTGCCTGGTAGTTAACTGGTAGCTCGAGTTACAGAGAAGGGCAGGCTAGATGCTGTGTGAATGTCTGTTTACAACCCTAGAAGAGCATCAACAACAAAGAAATTGTTCCACTCAAATCTAGCTTGAGGAACCAAGGAATTTCTTTAAAAAAAAAAATTGTGGGTGCACAAATGATGTACATGTGTGGGTTACCTATGGAGGTCATAGAATAACTTTACATGGGTCCTGGGATTGAACTCAGGTCACCAGGCTTGTGCAGCAAGCAATTTCCCTGCTGAGCCATCTTGAAGGCTCCCACCGAGTTTCTTGGGGATTATTTTCACAAGTGAGGGTGACTCACAGCTGCTTCACCAAAAAGCCCACCCTGGCATGGGTGATACTCACAGAAGCTGCTTCACCACCCCCTAAAACCCAACAGATGCCGGTGGTGGTGCACACCTTTAAATCCCAGCACTCGGAAGGCAGAGGCAGGTGGATCTCTGTGAGTTCAAGGCCAGCCTGGTCTACAAAGCGAGTCCAGGACAGCCAGGACTGTTACACAGAGAAACCCTGTTTCGAAAAAAAACAAACAAATAAACAAAACAAAACCCCAAAACTCCAGAGACATATCCAAAACCCAAAGCCTGTGGGCCACATACACCCCAGTATAGCTATGAACACAGCCCAACACAAGAATCATAAATTTAATTAAAATATTGAGACCTAATTTTTAAAATGTATCATTATGTGTATCTGTGTGTGTGGAGGTCTTTTGGGAGTTGGATCTCTTCTTCCACCATGGTTCTAGGAATCAAACTCAGACTGTTAAGAGTTGGATGGCTAATGCCCTTACCCGATACGTCATCACACCAGCCAATATTAAAAAGATTTGAAAAGCCGGCAGTGGTAGTGCACGCCTTTAATCCCAGCACTTGGGAGGCAAAGGCAGGCGGATCTCTGTGAGTTCGAGGCCAATCTGGTCTACACAGTGAGTTCCAGGACAGTTAGGGCTGTTACACAGAAAAACTCTGCCTCAAAAAAACAAAAAAGAAAAGAAAAAAAAAAAAAAGATTTGATAGGTTTCTTTTGTTTTGTTTCTTGGTAACTTAACTGTACAGTTCTCAAGTTTGAACTTTGTAGATAACAATGTCATGTTGCACATCTGTGGGCTAGTTACTCCCAAGAACCATGTGCAGCTAGGGCAAAAGTGAGGAATGGGACCCCAGGTGACCTAAAGACCTTCCTCCAAGTCCCCCAACAGAATGTTAACAGTGAGAGTTTCCTGTGGCTCATCACAGAGGCTCTGATTTAGGACAGCAATGGCAATGTCATGCCACAGACACCTCCGTCTTCCCTTTCCAGTTTGTTTTTTAAAATGAGTTAGTTAGGTAGCATTCTCTAGTGGTTACCAGGTTAGGAAGGCTACTGTTGCTCTTTGGGGAGACTTGTTATGAACTAGTGGGCTTCAATTGCCTGGCATGTCCAATCCACTGTAGTTATCTTTTCTCTCTTCTGCCCCTTCTTCTTTGCTTCCTTTTCTTCTATATAGCCCTGGCCATCCTGGAACTAGATATGTAGACCAGGCTGGCTATGAACTTCCAGAGACTTACATGTGTCTGCCCATCAAATGCTGGGATTAAAGGAGTGAACCACCATGCCTGGCTTGTAGTTATTCTTAATGATGCTACACTGTCCCACAGGCCAGCAGGTGCTCTGCAGAAGTCTGCTCCTCAGCTCTCTGCCAAGATCCCAGCAGCCTTGGATTGCTGTTTTCTGCTATGTTCTCACCTTTTAGATATACGCTGCTTCAGACCGCTGGCCAATCAGTATTCCAAGAGCCAATGGCTTGTTTATCTAAAACCACAGCCTAACAGCTGGGTATGTAACTCAATGGTGATGTACTGGCCTGTGTTGGCCTTGCATGTGGGAGTCCCTGGATTCAATCCACAGTGGTGGTGGTGGCTGTGGCAGTGGTGGCAGCAGTAATAGCAATAATAAAGACAGCTTCCCCTTATCCCCACCAACCGTGGGCAATTGAACTGCTTGTTCACTACTGACATTACAACTACTTTAGAAAACAAGTTGCCACTGTTTTATACCATGGTTGGTTTCAAAGTGGTCCTTCTACCATGTGGGTCCTGGGAGTTGAGCTCAGGTTGTCAGCTGTCAGGTTTGGCAACACATGCCCTTATCTACTCTTGAACTAGTGTTTTAGTATGCTTGGACTACAACAACAAAGACTCACAAGATGGGTGACTCAAACAACCAGAAAGCATTACTTTCCAAATTCCAAGCTCAAGATCAAGGTGTTGGCAGGACAGCCCAAAGGGTTTGTCCTGCATCCTCTGACTCCCATTACCTTTGTAGCCTAGACCCCTGCTGAGCTGCCCTTGCTCTCCACTTGAGACCATGGTGCCCTCTCTCTAATCAGATCTATCTTCTTTTACTGCCTTATACTCTACCTACCAGGAAACTCTACCACGGACACCTACCCCACCCTGCAATACGACACCCATCAGTGGGAATCATCCCTAAGGTCCCAAGTTAAGGATCTACCTTTGGATGCCCAATTCCTTGCATTTCCCTATCACAGAATAGATCACACAATCTTAAATGCCCCCCGAACTAAATGGGCTCAGGGACCAGGCTTCTATATAATCTACCATTGACTCTCCGGGTCCTAGTAAATAAAGACTGTATCAAAAAATAAGATGCANAGTTCTTAAGGGACAAGACTGACCTCTGGCCTCCACACACAAACATACATGTACACCTGCAGAGACATGCGCGTGCATGCACACACACACATGCACACGCACACACACACATACACACACACGCACAGGAGAGGGGCTCAGCTGATGCTTCTACAAGGTGATCATCACTTTTCTCTGAGATCTGGGTAAGTTCACTGAGGGGTTTCAGTAACAGAAAATGATCGCCATACAGTTCTTCAGGCTGGCTTCTCCTGCAGCCTCCTGCTTTTGCCTCGCAGACGCTACCTTCTCCTCACACCCTCTGTGGCCTTTTGTGAGCAGATCCCCACTGTCTCCTTGACCTAGCTTCCTCTTCTGGAGGACATTAGTCAGGCGGCATTAACAGCCTGCATGATGACCTCATCTGAACTTAGTCACCTCTTCAAAGGCCCTAGGTCCAAACACAATCAGTTTTAGGTGCTGGGGAGCTGTGCACAATTCAGACCCATAATACTGCAATAGGCCAGAGAACAACCTAAGCTGTCACTCCTCAGGTGCCATCCACCTTGTTTTTTGAGAGACAAGGTCCTCACTGGCCTGGAACTTGCCAAGCAGACTGAGCTGGCTGGCCAAGGAGTTCTAGGGATCTACGTGTTTCTGCCTCTCCAGTGCTGGAATTATAAGCATGCCCTAACATGCCCAGCTTCTTTTACATGGGTTGTGGGGACTGAACTCAGATCCTCACACTTGCAAGGCAAGCATTTTAGTGACCGAGTTATCACCCCAGCCCCAACTGTTGTTGACATTTTTTTTTTTTTTGAGACAGAGTCTTTGACTAGCTTTAAAGTCCTAGTGATCCTCCTGCCCTAACCTACTGGGTGCTGGGACTACAGGTATGTAAACCATTCTATGTCCAACATGAAAACCAATTTAAGACCACTGGCGCTGGTGGAGGGCCATCCTGGAGAACACCAGGAGTTTAAGCACAGCCATTTCTGCTCTGTCTCCCCAGGACCCAGGCTTACTTAGTTCAGACTGCCTGACCAGCAAAGTGCAAAACAAGGCAAGCAAAGCTCCTGGGAGGCGCTGCTTTCTGTAATTCATTTACTGTCTGCTTTCCCAGACCCTCTCGTCTTGGGAAGTTCATACAAGAGAAACCTGTGCCTGCTTGAGAACTGAAACTCAGGGAGGCCGGGCTGGCCTGATGAAGAAGATCTGAAGCCAAGCACCAGCAATCTTCCAAACTGGTCCTGCTATAAAGTCCACCTCTAAAATACATAGCTTTGGCTTTTGAGTTTTTTTTTTCTTTCTAATTATGTCTATCAGGAAGAGGGGTACATGCACATGAGTACAGGTACCTGTGGAGGCCCAAAGAGGGTACTGGATTCCCCTGAGCTGGAGTATGTAAGCAGATGTGAGCCATCCAAGGTGGGTGCTGGGAACTGAAGTCCTCTGGAAGAGCAGGAAGCACTGTTAACTGTGGAGATAACTCTCCAGCCCTGCTTTTCAAGCAGGTCAAGACCAAGAAAACCATCTTCCTCTTCCAACACCAAACAAGCAGCTCTGCATCCCAGAGACTTGGTAACATGAGTCACCCTCACAGTTTATGGGAAAATGTGGACAATCACTCTTGAGTCCCACATTTTTGCTTTATACCTCAAAACTGCAAGCCCATCTATCACAAAGGCTTTCTATACACAGAACCTTAAGTCACTAAATGTTTTCTGAGCTCCTAACATAACAATACATCTATTTATAATAGCACTAAGCGGTCTAGACTCCCCCCCCCAATGAGTTCTAATATTAGGAAGGGGAAGTGAAACAGCACTCAATACACTCAGCCACACACTGAGAGCCAATGGATGAATCAGAGATTCCACAAGGACCCCTAAGCGGAAGACCAGTGGCTAGGAACACAAAATGGGTGGGTCCCACTTGTTCAAAAGTGATCATCAAAGTCACTTGCACTGACAGAGGATGACATAATTTGAAGGCTGACTGAATATCTGCGAAAGAGATCATTTTATAGGAAACTGTTGGTTTCTCTCAGCCTATCCCATTAAATTCTGTTACTGAAACATCAATTCACCCCTACTTCTAGAACACTAACNAGGAATGTGGACTACACACAACTATTGTATGGTGGCCTGATCTGGTCAAAAGAATATCAGACCAGGTGACTTCTGTCAGACTATTATGCTCTGACCGCCCTCCCAAGTCAGAAGTAACAGAATGGATATTCTGCTAACAAGAATTTCTTTGGGGACAGGGTGTCACTATGCAGCCCAGGCTAGAACTGAATGCTGGGATTACAGGTGTGTACCACCATGCTAAGCCTATAGCTTACCATCCTGAGTAGACAGACAAGTAAATTCACAGTGCACAGAGGGTGAGACACACCATGGAATAATAAAGCAAGGACCAAGACACTGTTACTTTACATGGAATGACTGGGGAACATACAGGGGTGTGTGTTTGTGTGTGTATGTGTGGTGTGTGTGCACGCACACGCGCGCACTAACAGAGGACAACTTTTGTAAGTAGATTCTCTTCTATCATGTGGGTCCCAGGAATGGAACTCAGATCCTCAGGCTTGTCAGCAGGCATATTTACCCACTGAGTCATCTCACTAGCCCCAACCTTGTCTTTTTTGACAAGGTCTCTCAGTGGTTTGGGGCTAGCTAATTACATTAGTCTAGTCTGAGAGATCTGCCTGTCTCTGCCTTGCCAGTGCCAGAGTTACGAGCATGCCCAGCTTTTTACATGGGTTCTGTAAATCAAACTCAGGTCTTCCTGATTGTGCAGCAAGCATTGTACTGAGCCATCTCCCCAGCCCCAGGGAATGTATGTCTGATATTAGAATAATCCACATAAGAAATAGTGGTGACTTGGTCCAGAGGGTTATGAAATACCAATACTTAAACAGCACTTACTTACTACATGCCAGGCACTACACTAAACTCATGCAACCCCACAACAACCTCAAAAACAGGCAGCCATTTTCAAATGAACAACTGAGCAACTGAGACAGAGACGTATAGTCATGGCCATTGCTCAGTACACTACCTCAGCACTCCCTGACAGGATGGGACAGGGTGGAGGCAGCAGTGCCAGGCTGTTGGTAGATGTGAGGCAGAGAATAAAGGTAAAAATGGTCAGGGAGGAGATCTCAGTTTAGTGTTTTAATCTCTTGCTCAGGAGCAAAGATCACCTGACATTTGAGAAAATGTCATTTAGGCAAAGATAGCAACTCACACAGCAGATAAAAACAATGCAAGAAATGGCTATGGAAAGCAAACAACTCCAATCAATATTTCCAGAACTCTAAAAGAGACACTATATTCATAAGAAGANGCTATTTAAAAAGTAGGGGAGCCAGGCATAGCAGGGTATGCCTGAAATCCCAGCATGAGAGAAGCTGAGGCAGGAGAATTCCAAAATAGCTAGCCTAGGCCATTATAGGGAGACCAGGTCTCAGAGACAGAGAGACAGAGATAGAGATAGAGACAGAGACAGAGAGGAGAGAGAGAGAGAGAGAGAGAGAGAGAGAGAGAGATAGGTAGATCTAGGTATGTGTGCCAGTAGTCCTAGCTATTTAGGAGGCTGAGGCAAAAGGATTTCCTGAGTCTACAAGTTCAAGAATAGCCTAGGCTCCACTCCTGAATAAATGAATGGGAAAGAAGCCCCTGAGAAGTTAAATGTAATAGAAAAAATAATAAATAAAAAAACTGATACCCAGCAGGACAAAGGGATAAAAAGTTCAACAGAAGTGAGACTGGAGAGATGGATCAAAGATTAAGATCACTTCTTGCTGTTGCAGAAGACCCAAGTTCAGTTCCCAGAGCCCATATGGTGGCTCACAACTATCCATAACTGTGGTTCCAAGGTATCCAATGTTAATATTCTGACCCATCCCTTGAAATCCTACCCCCTTGGCACTGCCCTATGTCCTGATGTAAAACCCTCATTCTAAGGAAAAACTCCTCCCATTCCTCCTCTCCTCCCCCCACTTTTCCTACCGCTTTTCCTCCCATGAGGTGCGCCCCCTCCTCTCTCTTTCTCTCTATCTCTCTCTATCATCTCTTTCCTTCATCTCTCTATTATAATAAACTCTCCATGTAGATGCAGTGTCTGGGTTGTGAATTACTGGCCACTGCTGCCTCCACCGCCATGCCTGCATGGCGTGCATCTGCCCAGCCAGCCGCTACATCTACCTAGCATGTTTCCCTGCATGCACAGGATACCTTCGGGGTCCCATGACAACCTCCTTCCTCCCCAGGCGCAATAATTCATAATATCCAATGCCCTCTTCTGGCCTCTGGAGGCACCAGAAACCCATGTGTTGCACATACATATAAGCAGGTAAACACACACATAAAGACAAAAAAGTTCCAAAAAAATATTTAAATGTTTTCTTTCATCAACAGAAGTAATGCAGAGACTTGTACCGAGAGTTTTAAAAGAGCAAAGACAGTACTTAGAAGGCAGAGGCAGGAGGATCTCTATGAGTTAGAGGCTAACCTAGTCTAAACAAACAATGAGTCAAATTAAATTTTAAAAAGAACAGGACAAACAAGTAACTCTTCCAAAAGTGTATGTGGGTAAACAAATACAAGAATTTTCCAGAACCAAAGCAAAGAAGTGTGAAGATTCAAAGGGCTGGATGAATACTCATGTTAATGAGAGGAATGGATAGGGTGGATGTNCCCTTAGGCTCATATGTTCCAACACTTGGTCCTAGTTGCTGATGGTGTTTCGGGAAGCTGTGGAATCTTTGAGACAAGAGGCCTAGCAAACAGACATAAGCCACTGGGGTGATGGACCCTGAGGCTAACAGCCTGGCTCTGTTTAATATTCCAGTCCACTTTCCTGATCTACCAAGATGTGAGACTCCTGGTACACATGCTGCCTGCATGAAGTCCACCATGACTGCCCCAGCAGGACAGAGCCAAACTGTGGCCAGAATACATCCTTCTTCCCTTAGGTTGTTTCTGTCTGGTATTTTGTCACAGTGATGAAAACAGCAACCGGTACCAACGCCATTGCATAAATAGTGACTTACACTGAGGACAGCGTTATGATTGGAAGGATGATTTCTAAGTGACAAAACACTG
>LZPO01107542.1:1243871-1256645 GCA_001675575.1 Neotoma lepida
CTCTGTAGACCAGGCTGGCCTCAAACTCAGAGATCCATCTGCCTCTGCCTCCCAGCATGGGGATTAAATTCGTGCACTACCCCCCCACCTCTATCACCGCTGCCACCATCACCACTGCCACTTAGCCACAAAGACTTTTTTGAGGACTCATTTAACTGTTTCAGAACCTGGATATTCCCTTTTTACATGACAATGTCCTTTTATTATTATTACTATTATTATATGTACAGTCATTATCAAAGTGACACAGCCCACAGGGGACAGAGAGGGCCCAAGGACTCTCCGAATTTCCAGAGAAGTACATGAACAGTCAGCACACTGATAACAGCGAGCTGTGAGGATTTGGTAACCTCATTGCTGAGCAGCTACAAAACTGGACAGACTTCCGATTATAGTGCAAAAACCATATTTAGTGGCACAAAAATGTCACCAAGTGAAAGCAATTAGAGCAATCCTAACTTAAATCCATTTGCAAGCCCCAAGAATCTCCTTGAGAAGCCTATTGAGAAATACTTATTTCTCAGAAGCTGTGAAAATTAATCACAAAAATTCAAACTTTGGAAAGCAATTCCTTGACGGTAGGAATCTTGTTCGAGATACAAGTCTGTCTGCTTCATCTAAACTGAGAGCGCCAGATTCAGAAACCACATTAATCAGTGGCTGAGTCCCACCGGCTTCCGTGAGAGCCTTTATCTGGAACTGCTAAAAGCTTCCTCTGTACTCTGTGACCTAATATTCCGCAGAACAATAGAAGTGGGCTTCCCTGTCTAACCACTATCCTAATATTAACAAGGCGATGTAGCTCGGAGAAATTCATTCACATATAACACTATAGGATCTTTCCTTTCTACCAATCCAGACTGATGCTATAACTCCACAAGTACACACGTTTCCTAAAAATGATCTGATAACCATACAAAAAAGAACTGAGCTATAATCTTAGTTTGGTCACTTAGCAGTGTTAGTGAAAACTGTCTTTTCTCCCTTCCCCTAAGCTTCCCAGTGAGGCCCAGCAAGTTCTCATTTTACATAACAAGGGCTCATATAGCAGAAATAGGGTTCTTCAAGATAAGAGACTCACAGACATGAGATAGATAAAAGGGCATCCTTCAGATACAAAGTGACCCACAATAAAATTCAACAACAAGAAAATACCTTCTGAGCCACCAAGCACCAGGCAGAGTGGTGCACTCCTGTCNTCTCTGCACTCTAGAGGCTGCTGTAGGGGGATCCAGATTTGGTGGACAGCCTTTGCTACCCAGTAAGACTCTGCCTCAAAAAATAAAAGAAGGAAAAACCTCCATGGACAAAGCAACCCACATATTTACATAGTTTTACTACGAGTCAATGAGTAAACACCTTTCAACTTCCAATCCTGAGAATGACTCTGAACAACAAAGACATCTTTCGTAAGTTAATTTCAATTTTAAAGTTTATATATGAAAGAAGATGCCCTAATGAAATCCATTACTTTTTATACTAACCTAAAAAGTTAAATCAAGAAATAAAGGGCTGGAGATGAGATGGAGAGATGGCTCAGCAGTTGTGAGCACAGGATGTTCTTCCAGAGGACCAGGGTTTGATTCCTAGCACCCATAAGGCTGTTCATCATCATCTGTAACTCTGGTCCAGAGAATTTGACACCTCTTTTGGCCTTCTCAGGCACTGAGCACCCACCCACATGGTGCACAGACGTACATGCAGACAAACACCCGCACACAGAAATAAAAATTTTAAAAAGAAAAGCTGGACTTTAAGTCACAGCTCCCTTGTTTCCCATGCAAATAGACAAGCAAAGGATAAAACCTCATGTGTTTGTTGTTATTGCTGTTTTGTCCTTTTGAGACAGAATCTCAATATGTAGCCTTGGCTGGCCTTGAACTCACTATGTAGCCTAACTATGTAGGTTGGCCCTGATCCTTGCATTGATCCTCCTGCCTCTGCCTCCTGAGAGCTCGGATTACACCTATGCACCACCATACCTGGCTTCTAGTATATTCCCCCAGCACATGCACACCCAACCTATTTCTGACATTTGTGCTTTCTCCAAGGCACCATAGAATAAGAGCAAGGAGGCGAAGGGTTCTCTGCAATGGGCCTACCCTTACTGGGGAAGGCTACCCCTGTCCTGTACAGGTCCCTAGATCATCAGACACCCCAGTTATGTTTTCAATGCATAGCTGCTCTTTTATCTGCCATGTATGTTCAAGATAGAGCCTTCTCTTGTAACTAATGAGCTCACTAAATGGGATTAATGCAAAAGTTACTTAACTTGATCAAAGAATTTATCTCATGGTGGAGTGTTTGGCATGTGTGAGACCCTGGGTTCAATCCCTAGTACAGGAGAGAGACAGGGAAACAAACAAACAAAAAAACCCAAACTATCCCAGTTGCAATATCAATAAGCTATATGATGGAGGAATAATTCCACAAATCTATGTCTGACATTTGGTACATCATTTCCAGTTTGGCTTCAGATACCTGCTAATCCCTTGCCACACATTTAAGCTATACAGTTGCCCTCCAAGGATCAAAATATGAAAGAAAAATCTGCAAAAGTTGATACAAATCACCTGGACTTCATTCATGTCAAAATTTGATTATTTCTATTCATGAGTTCATATTTTTTTCTAGTTGCTTCATTTTATAAGATCTCAAAAAAAACTGATATAATAGAATAAAAGAAGAATAATAGAAGAAAGCCAAGCAGACACACTTCACATACATATATATTATATATATAATCTATTTGTCAAAATGCATTAAAAAATTGATAGGCACAAAATCTTCTGGAAGTTTCTGGAATCCCTTTGACATATACTCTACCTGGTATGCTACTCTAGTGTTAATTTTCTATTTAAATGTCAATATCTTTACATATAATCTTTTCCAGCTTCCCTGTATTTTCTGCAACACCCATCCTGGCTGCCTATCTACTTCTGATGACATTCAGTTATCTTATCCATTGGACCAGAACACAGAAATCACCAAAAAAGATTTGATTCGAAGNTGACAGCAGAAACATAGTGCTACATTATATAGTATGATGACATCACTTAATGCTCAACCGAAGGGCACTCAATAGCACATAACCTGGTGTAATTCTGGAAGCCATTACATTTCTCCCACTTGTAGATGTGTTTGAAACACCTGTATTGACTGAAGGCCGTTCTGCCCTCGATATTATTCCAAAATAACCCTTGACCTCAGATGCATTCCACAGACAGTGACAAGACTTGAAGTGAACTGGGGGATGGGGAGGGAGAATCACACAAGGTGAATCTAAGACCTGGGTTTGGACCCAACTATAACCTGGCTGTGTCACCTTGAGTATCTCTTTTGATCACCAGGGTTCCAGTATCCTCAAAGCAAAAGATGAAGAAATTGGACCAAATTCTCTTTACAGTTTCTTCCAACCTCTAAAGTTCTTTCAAATTTCAATACCTCCCCCTTCATTGAAAAGATAAGCAGTAGTAATAATGATGGGAAGTTAGCCTAGATTTTTTTTCCTTAAAATTTCTGAGATGTTTTCTTCAGCTGAAGTTTTTCTATAAACTCCAAATCAAAACTATATGCAGAAAATATGGAAGGGCTGAGGGCTGGAAAAGAGAATCACTCAATGATGCCACTAAAATAGAAATTTCAATTATCCTCAGGCCAATTTGTCAATAGTTACTCAAAAGCTGCTACTCCAATCACTGGCTTCCTAAAACAAAAATATGTTTCGTCGATCCCTTCTCATCCCCAGAGATTCATTCCGAATAATATTAAATAAATAAATAAACCAACAACCACAGCATCTAAAATCAATTTACAACTTTAGAACAAGTTTCGGGGAGCCAAGGAAACTCTGCACAGCTTCCCCGAGTCATTGGTTTCATTTAAGGAATGACGAGAGAGAAGAAACGGTTCTTATAAGACGTGAGAAAAGCCACAACAGGCAGGTGACATCTGGAGAAACAGGGAGAAGTGTCGAGGACAGAAGCTTGAGGGACCTTTAGNCAACAAGTTTAGAGTGCAGGAAAAGAGTCCCCCAGGGATGTGGGGGAATCCGGCGCTTCCACCTCGCCCCGCCGTCTTCCCCAACCCCCACCGCGTCGCCGCGCCGCCGCCCCCCATCCCACGCCCCTGCGGCAAGAAATCTCCCTAGGATCGCTCGTTTCCCGCGGCCTCCTGCCCTCGGCAGGCCTCCGATCCACCGCAGAGGCGGCCAGACGCCGCAGGCCCGCCTTCCTCGCCGCCGCCCCGCAAGACGCAGCGGCCCCGCAGCCCCCGGGCCCCGCTCACCTGCACCTGTTTGCGGAAGTGGCGCGGCCCGGGCACTGCCGACGGTCAGGAGCAGCAGCAGCAGCGGCGGCAGCAGCACCGGCGTCGCCGAGGACACCGGAGGCCCCGGCATCTCGTCCAACGCGCGGTGCCCCGGGGCCAGCTCGCGGGTCGCCGCCTTCAGTCCGTCAGTCAGTCCGTCCTCCGCGCTGCCTCAGCGACACCGGCGCCGGCTGCTTCGGGACACACGTCTCTTCGGCCAAACGTCAACCTCGTTCCCGGTCTGCATCCGCCGCTCCGGCCGCAGAACCATCATCATCCTTCCCGCCCGTCTGCGCCGCCGCCGCCCCTCAACAGCAGCAACGGCAGCCACCCTGCGGAGCCGCGGGCCCAGGCAGCCGCTCTCCCGCCGCCATGATGGGCTGCGTCATGTGACGTAGGGCGGAGGCGGGATGCCGTGACCGACACCTGGGTCAGCCAATCGTCAATCCATATTGGCTCCGGAGGCTCCGCCCCCCTCAGCCGGAGGAGGCGAGGTAGAGATCGCTGCGCCCCCTGCAGGCGGAGGAATGNGACGTGGGCAGCAGGTAACACTGACAATTACTTTAAAATTTAAATTATAGGAAGATAGAAAGAAGGCCATAAAAAATCCACTTCTTATTCAATCTGGGACTTTTCTCTCTTTTTCTTACTTTTCTTGTTATTCTTTTTCTTTTCTTGTTTTTATCAACATGGTTCTCCGTATTTTATCACCCAAAACATGGACCGATTTTGCCTTCTTCGTTTTTGCTAATCAGAACTTGCCTAGCCTCTTCACCTTCGGTTGACCCTCACATCCTATCAGCTTTTCAGGAGCTTTGAACTTTTTAAAATTTCAATTAAACAAGAACAGAATGCTTGTGACTTCATCACCTCCTGACGTAGCTGGTAAGCTCAAGTCGGCCCCTCTGCCAAGACAGCCTGTCCTGTCCCCTCTTGTTCACCTGGCAGATGCCCTTCCTTTCATTCGTCAAGACATACCTGGGCTATGACTTCATCGATGAGGGCTTCTCACCAATCCTCCAAACAATTGAACATCTACAGCCCCACCCCAACCCAGCCCTGGACCGAATGCCGTGTTTTATTGTTCCTGTGACTGTCAACCCCTTGAAGACAGCAGCCTCTCTTAGCCCAATGTAGATGTCTTCTAGAGGAACTGCGCTAGGTGTTGGTGTNGGGTGTGAGGAGGAAGCAGCTTCCAGGTGAGGAAGACGACTAGAGAGATTGCTTGCCTTGCTAGCCTGAGGACCTGAGTTTGACCCCCACAACCCCACATAAAGAAAAGCCCACCTTGGTGGAGCATGCTTGCTGGGGAGGCAGAAAAAGATGGATCCTTGGGGTTTGCCGACAAGCCTAACAAGCCTGCTAGGCAAGTTCCAGGCCAAGAAGAGACCCTACTTAAAAAGGGGGGACCCTAAGGAATGACACCCAAGGTTGTCTTCTGCTCTCCATACACACATAGAGAGAAACAAACACGCNCACACACATACATGAGTTCACGTGCAAACACAAAAGGAACGGAGAAAGTACTTTCAGTAGCACAGCTCCGAGGCCACTTTGTTAGGGGTGGGGAGACCACCTTTTCTGACTCTGATGGTCCAATGAGAGGAACTGATTTGCATCTTATCAGAGGGGACTTAAGCAACTGGCAAAGGTGGGGCTTTCCTCCATTCTCCAAACTTCCTGTAAATTCCAGCTGTCCGTGGTGCTAACTCAGCACAGGGCACAGGATGTCTGGAGATGTTGACTGAGGCAAGCCACACTAAACACCTGAGGAAACAGGTAGCTGGTATGTGATGCTCTGAGCTCAGCTGCCACTTTCTGCTGGTCTGTCTGTGGGAAAGGGAAGGGAGGCAAAGATCTAGAGAGGAGGCACAATCGCCCTGTTGTGCTTCGGGCTCCATCAGGAAGCTTGGCCCGCTGCATTGAAGGAAGCTGGGAATTCATGCTACAACCTGACAAGAGACTCTGTGAGGAGCAGAGCTTGCCCAGGGAAAGCCCTGCCTCGTAATCCTCCTGGTAATTAATCATAATTAAGATGCACCCCAGCAACGTGTCATTACTCGATCACAAAGCAGGTTTTGTTTTTATTTGAGTAAGCCCCAAAGTTGAAACGCACACAAACACGCAACTGTTTTTCCCCTCGCATGGGTTAAGGTACACATTCCTCAGAGCCTGTCTGATGGAAACCTTTACCCTGGCTCCCACCTCACTGTTTCTACCTTTGCCCAGTACTTGCCTTGAAGACTTCTGGTTAGAGATTTTACAAGACAAACAAAGACCTGTTGGATTGGTGAAGGTTCTTCTCAGAGTCAGGAAAAGGAAAAAAAAGGCAGCTTTTAGCATAATTTAGGATTAGATTCCCTAAGATCAGAATCAATAATAGTTGAGTATTTCTGTANCTTTTGTGCTTGTCTGCAGCCTTCTCCAAGTTTTCCTCTATGCCAAGCCATCATTCAGAAGACCCTAACTGGCACTGTGTGTCCTGCCAGCTAGAGCTGGTGGAGGCTTGCAGGCCGAAGGATATGAAGTCCGTTTAGTACACGATGAGTTGCAGCTATGGAGATGTGGTGCCTGTGGACGCACTAAAGGTTTGCAGAGCTCAGCTGGACCATATGGGACATCCGGGAGGGTCCTGTTGAAAGTCATTGGTTGAATCTTTAAGAACTTTGTGGGCCAATAGTTAAANACCACCATTCTTCCAAAAAAGAAAAAGAAAGAAAGAAATTCATTTTATGTGTGTGGGTGTTTTGTCTGCTTGTATATATGTGTATCTATGTTTGTGCCGTGCCCTTGGAGGCCAGAAGAGGGTGTCAGATCCTCTGGAGCTAGAGTTACAGGAAGTTGTGAGCTGCCCAAATGGGTTCTGGGAACCAAACCCCAGTCCTCTGCAAGAGCAACAAGTGCTCTTAACTGCTAAGCCATCTCTCCAGCCCCCCCTCCTCCTCCACTTTTTCTTATTTTCAAGACAGGGTCTCATGTAACCTTAGCNGGCTCTGAATTCAGTATGTAGCAAAGGATGACTCTGAACTTCTGAGACCCCTGCTTCTTCCTCCCAAGTGGTTGGATTACAGACATGTGTCACCAAGCCTGGTATATGTGGTACTGGGGTTCAAGCACAATGCTTCATGAGCTAGGCAAGTACTCTACCAATTGAGCTATGTCTCCAGCCCTCTAAACACAACAAAATAGAATTTAGGTCTGGCAGCACACACCTGTAATCCCAGCACTTAGGAGGTAGTAGCAGAAGGATCCAGAATTCAAAGATAGTCTGGGTTACCTTGTCTTAAACAACTAAAAGCCCCAAAATTTCATTATATAAATGTACAATTGAATAAATATTTAAAACAAAGATAATAGGGGGAAGTACTTCAACATAAAACTAGCAAAATTGTCAAAACTGGCAAGTGAGATGGCTCAGCGGGTGAAGGATTTGCTGCTAAGTGTGGCCACCTAAATGTAGTCCCCACGTCTCACATAGTAGGAGAAAACTAACTTGAATAAGAGTCCCCCACGTGTGCTGTAGCATGTATGTGTGCTGTAGCATGTGTGCTACCCTCCACATACATACACAATAAAACAACAACAAAAGCCTTCTAGTAGCCAAAATGAGCTTCTTCAGAACTCCAGGAATTGGTCAGTTGTTGACAATTATACATCTTGGTTAACTTAAGAAAATGATGATGGGGGCTGGAGAGGTGGCTCAGTGATTAAGAGCACTGACTGCTCTTCCAGAGGACCCGGCTTCAATTCCTAGCACCCACAGGGCAGCTCACAACTGTCTGTAAATCCTATTCGAGGGGCTCTGACAACCTCATACAGACATACCTGCAGGCAAAACACCAATGCACATAATACAAATAAATTATTAAAAAAGCAGGAAAAAAATGATGATGCGGGGGATGTAGCTTAGTTGGCAAAGTGCTTGCCTAGCATGCACAAAGCCCTGGGGTCCATCCTTTGTGCTACATAGAATTGGTGTCAATGTACACACACACACACACACACACACACACACACACACACACACACACACCTGTAATCTCAGCACTCAGGAAGTGAGGCAAGAGGATCAGAAGTTCAAGGTCATCTTTGGTTACACAGTGAGTTTGAGGCCACCCTGGTGTACATGAGATCCTGTCTCAAAATAAAACACCTACTAGCTACATGTCTGGTGTACCCTTAGAGAACTGTCATCATTGGATCTGTCTGGCATCTTCATAGAAAACACAGCCTTCAGGGCTATGATTGATTGGTCGATTGATTGATTTTTCCAGACCACTGGCTAGGGCTTTTTTTGTTTTGTTTATTTCTTTTGTTTTTTTTGAGACAGGGTTTCTCTGTGTGACAGTTCTGGCTGTCTTGGAACTCACTCTGTAGACCAGGCTGGCCTCGAATTCACAGAGACCCACCTGCCTCTGCCTCCCAGGTGCTGGGATTAAAGGCGTGTGCCACCACCGCCCAGCCTTTTTAAAATTTTTAGTTACATTTATTTATTTGTTTTCTGTGTGGTGGTATAGGTATGTGTNTGCCATGATGCTTGTGTGGAGGTCAGAGCACAACTTGTGGGGGTCAGTACTTTCCTTCTGCCATTCCCATGGAACAACCCTGGGTCCTTAGGCGTGGTGGTGCCTTTTTACTTGTTAAACCATCCGCCAAGCCTGAGCTTCCTTTCTCATCCCTGGTTCATCTTGAGACTGGGCAAGCAGGGGGTGAAGAATAAAGCAGGGGCTTTGACTGCAGACCCCAATGCATATACCACACATATCTGGGAGATGTGAGATAGATAGCTCAAGTACTCAGGAGACTGAGGCAGGAGGATCACAAGTTTGAAGCTAGTCTGGACTATATAGCAAGACCTGTTTACAAAAATAACAACAAACTAAATAAACAAAAGCATTGCAGGGCACTCATAGGCCAAGGTTACAATTCAGTAGCAAGACTACAAGTACTTCTGTGCACTGTATGTGTACTGTGCCCAAGGAGGCCAAAAGAAGCTGTTGGATGCTCTGGAACTGGAGTTCTAGATGATCGTCAGCCACTATGTGGGTGCTGGGAATTGAACCCAGTCCTCTGGAAGAGCAGCCATTGCTCTTAGCCACTAAGCTGTCTCTCCAGCCCCACTCCATAAGGATTCTATGACTCCCTTGCTTCCTAACTTGAATCCTTCTTGCTGTCGAATTACTTTAATCCAGCTTCAGGCAAATTGGGAGACTAAGTAGGTTAAAGTTCTTCATAGTCCTAGTTCTCTGCCAGTAGCTAGCTGGCTTTATCTGCATGCTGTGTTGGCTATCCATCTAGGTGTGTCTCTGTGAAACCCTTGCCTCCTGCTGCCTTCTACATCCTGTCTAAGGCATGTGACTCCGGGCAGATCATCATGTGTCTTTCAGAGCCCTGAGCCACCTCCTCCCACTTGGAAGGCGGGGAGAAACTCAGTATGACAAAGTTTATGTCTAATAAATTAACACTTTTAGTATATGTAATATACTAAATATACTGAGATATAATGATGCTCTCCATAAGACAATCACAAGATGTATAAAAAGTACACAACAGACGGTAAGATTCAAGAATGGAAAATCACTTCAGAATCATATTAACGAACAGCTTCCCACCCCCACCCCCACCCCCAAGTTCATCAGCATGGACGCCTTCGTTTGGAGGTAAGCTTTATTTAACGATGACTTCCAGATGATTTTTGATGTGTCAGACTGCTCTAAGCACTTTACACGTAATCACTCTTTAGTCTTTTTCTAATTTTAGGATATTTTCATCACCCACTAAGGAAATTCTGGAGCTGGTGAGATGGCTCAGCAGGTCAAGGCACTTGCTGGTGAGATGGCTCAGCAGGTCAAGGCACTTGCTGCTGAGACTGACAACCTGAGTTCAATCCCGTGATCCCAATGGGAAAAGAGGAGAAGCAATCCCCAAAGGTAGTTATCTGACCTCCAGCAGAGCACCATGCCGTTGGGTGTCCATGCACGCTCACACAGAAATAAATAAAGTAATAAAAAATGTTATACCCACTCCTAACCTTTACCCATCCCCTGTCCCTAGGTAACCCCTAAATTACTCTGTGTTTGGGGGGGCATTGCCAATTCTGGATATTGTATATAAATAAAATTATATACTATATGACTTTCTTGTTTTGTAAGTGACTTAATTGCTAGTTCCAGTTTGCAAAAGATACAGAAACAGAGAAGCTAAGTGCTTTGGCCAAAGTGAGGAGCAAATGTAAGATCTAGGTTCCCCAGACTTTGCTGCATTTTACAATAACAAATGAAAAAAAGGAAGGCGAGGTGGCTCGCTTAGGCCACCAAGCCTAAGGACCTGAGTTCAATCCCCATGATCCACATGGTGGAAAGAAAGAACCAACTCCCCTAAGTTGTCTTCTGACCTCCTCAAATGTACCAGGGCATGTNCCTGCCTATAGAAAGTAAGTAAATAAATAAACATCTTTAAATAAATAATCAAAAGTATTGATTATTTTCAATGATTATTCAGGGGCTGAAGAGATGGCTCAGAGGTTAAAAACACTTGCTCCTCTTGAAGAGGACCCAGGTTTGGTTCCCAGAGCCCATATGATTGCTCACAACCAACTCCAGTTGCAAGGGACCTAATAACCTCTTGTGGCTTCTGAGAGCATCAGGCACACACGGGTACACAAACATACATGCAGGCAAACACTCAGAAATAAATAACTTTTTTTTTTTTTTGGTTTTTCGAGACAGGGTTTCTATGTGTACCTTTGGCACCTTTCCTGGAACTCACTCGGTGGCCCAGGCTGGCCTCGAACTCACAGAGATCCGCCTGCCTCTGCCTCCCGAGTGCCTGGATTAAAGGCATGTGTTACTACCGCCAGGCGAAATAAATAAATTTTTAAAAGCGTAAACAACTAGGTATAATGGCNCATGCCTATAATTCCAGGACTGAGTTCGAGGCCAGCCTAGGTGCTTTCTCTTTCGCAAAAACTAAAAGAAACAAACAAAAAGCTCTCTATGGCANTTCTTTTGTAAAAAATAAGGCACAGGCCAAGTCATTCCATCTGTGCCTCTCTGGGGAGAGATTAGGTAAATGTGCACCCTAGTGGTGCACACTTTTAATTTCAGCACCCCAGAGGCAGAAGCAGGCAGACCTCTGTGAGTTTGAAACCAGCCTAACCTACAGAGCAGGTTCCAGGTCAGCCTCAGCTGCATAGGGAGACCCTATCTCAAAGGAGAAGAGGGAACGGGAGAGGTTAGTTTAGAATTTGCCTTCAGGTAAGGCCAGGGGAAGAGGGGGTGATGAGGAATGGAGATAGTGGTGTTTTCCCCAGGGAGCAGCAGCTCAACAATCTTTGTGGATTCCAAAGATAGAATCTCTTTCTGTATTTTAAACTTCTTTGGCCTGTCTAGTAGATGGATTCTTTCCTACACTGAGCAAACCCAATGATCTTTTTTTTCTTAATCTCTCTCTCTGTGTGTGTGTGTGTAAGTGACATTTGTGAATACACACATGCGGTAGTCTGTGTGTGAAGGTCAGAGGACAACTTTGGATGGCAGTCCTTACATTCCACTTTGTTTGAGACAGATCCTCTGCTACTTTTTCTTCTGGGTACCCCAGGCAGACTGGCCTAGGGATTCTCCTGTCTCTGCCTCTTACCTCTCTGTGATANGGCTAGGATTACAGACACATGCTAAGGTGTCTCCCTTTACATGGGTGCCACAGGTCCAAACTCAGGCTCTCCCCCTTAAACAGCAAGCGTTTTACACACTGCACTATCTCCTCAGGCCCCACAGGATAAAACAAAGGGAGAAGGGATGGAGAGTTGCAGATGTGTGCAGGTCTATTTTGTTTTGGTTTGGTTTTTTGAGACAGGGTTTCTCGTGTACCCCTGGCTGTCCTGNAACTCACTCTGTTGACCAGGCTGGCCTCGAACTTAGAGATCTGTCTGCCTCTGCTGGGATTAAAGGTATATGCTACCACTGCCTGGCTATGTGCAGGTCTTAATACTTTTTGTCTGTGTGTCAAAGTGGAGAATGTGGTTCTCTGCTAGGCAGACCTGGAGGAGGTAAGTGTNGATGGGAAAGAGGAGGATCTGGTGTGAGATGCTGGGAGTTGGGTGTACCAGGGACAGGGAGGATAGGCAGAGTCAGGCACTGAGTTTGATAAAGAGAAGAGACTTGGGGGATGACTTGGGGTGATGTAGGGGCAGGCCTGGCTCTTTCCACTTGTCCCCACAGGACATGAGGGCTCTATTTCCACTTTTCGGCCTAGGGCACCAGTATACTCTGGGAGTCCTGTCTTTTCTAAGATCCCCATGGAAGCCACAAGAGTCACAATGCTCCCATCCCTTTTTTAATTGTTGGTTCTGTAGGGCCATGAGCTTTTTTTTTTTGCAAAGGGCATAGATCCTAGTCATGTTTGCTTTTCCCCAGTTCATTCCACAAGTATTCAACTAACCCCTCTTGTGGCTGTAGTGTGTTAGGC
>LZPO01107542.1:1262917-1276595 GCA_001675575.1 Neotoma lepida
TGAGGAATGGTCTTTCTTGTAGTTCCTGGGCCCTGTATCCTGCAGACTAGGCGCCCATGAGCTTCCAGATGATTCTGTCTCCACCTATCATCATCCCTCCATAGGGGTGCTGGAATGACAGATGTATGTATTTAATTTTTGTTTGGTTTTTGTTTTTATTTTTTTCCGAGACAGACAGCATTTCTCTGTGTAGCTTTGGAGCCTGTCCTGGAACTCGCTCTGTAGACCAGGCTGGCCTTGAACTCACAGAGATCCACCTGCCTCTGCCTCCCCAGTGCTGGTATCACAGGCGTGCACCACCATCGCCCAGCCTGTTTTTTGTTGTTGTTGTTGTTTGTTTGTTTTTTAATTTTTGTCAGTTTGATTTTGATGAGGGTTCTGGAGATCAAAATCAGGCTTTAAAAGCTAAATGTTTTATCGTGTGAGCCATCTCCACAGCCGCTGTGGGTGGTTTGAATGAGAATGGCCCCCATAGGATAGGCTCATATATTTGCATGCTTAGTTTCCATTTGATGAACTGTTTGGGAAAGATCAGGGGTGTGGCCTTGCTGGAGAGCAGGTGTGTGCTGAGGTGGACTTTGAGGTTTTAAAAGCCCAGGCCAGGCACAGTGCTTCTNTCTCTGCCTGCTGCCTGCTACTTGGAGATAAGGCTACAAAGCTCTCAGCTCTTCTCCAGCGCCATGCCTGTCTGCGTGCAGCCATGCTCCCCACCATAATTACAATAGACCTCTGAAACTGTAAGCAAGCCCCCAATTTAAGTGCTTTCTTTTATAATAGCTGCTTGGTCATGGTGTCTCTTCACAGCAATAGAAATCTAAGATAGCCCCCAACTCCCCAGACAGGATCTTGCTATGTAGACTAGACTGGTCTCACACTTGAAACAATCCTCCTGCTTCAGCCTTCCTAGTGCTGGGATTATAGGCATGAGACACAACATCCGACTCACCTCAGTTCTTTCCAAGGCTGAATAGTATTCCATTAGATACATATGTGTCTTAGGGTTTCTATTGCTTCGAAAAACACCGTGACCATGGCAACTCTTTTTATTTTTTGGAGACAGGGTTTCTCTGCGTAGCCCTGGCTGTCCTGAAACTCGCTCTGTAGACCAGGCTGGCCTCAGACTCAGAGATCTGCCTGCCATTAAAGGCGTGTGCCAGTACATCCAGCTCAGCATATCTTCACGGTTTCTGTTTCAATTCCATTTTGAATTCTTGCCCTGACCTCCCTCTATGATGGACTGTGGCTTGGTACTGTAAGCTGAAATAAACCCTTTCTATTTCTAAGTTGCTTTTGATCACGGTGTTTGTCATAGCAACAGAAGCCAAACTAGAACAATGTACCTACGGGAGTACATGGTCACATAGGTACACATGTGTGCAAGTGAATATCCATGTGTTCCTATGTGTGCGGTGGCCAGAGGTTAGCCAGGGGTGTTGTCCCTCAAGAGCCATCCACCTGGTTTTTTTATATTTTTATTTTTTGTTTGCTTGTTTGAGACAGTTTTACTGTTAGTTCAAGCTGGCCTTGAATTCATATTATAGCCCAGGCTAGCTTTAACTCATAACAGCTTTTTTGTTTTGTTTTGTTTTGTTTTGAGAAGGTTTCTCTGTGTTGCCCTGGCTGTCCTGGAACTCACTCTGTAGACCAGGCTGGCCTTGAACTCACAGAGATCTGCCTGCTTCTGCCTTCTGAATGCTAGGAGTAAAGGTGTGTGCCACCACCGCCCGGCTCATATATATATATATTTGTCTCAGATTCCCAAGTGTTGGGATTACAGGCATGTGTTACCAGACCTGGTTGTAAAAGTATTTCTAAAGCAACCCAGGCGGTGGTGGCGCACGCCTTTAATCCCAGCACTCGGGAGGCAGAGGCAGGTGGATCTCTGTGAGTTGGAGGACAGCCTGGTCTACAGAGCGAGTTCCAGGACAGGCTCCAAAGCTACACAGAGAAACCCTGTCTCAGGGCAAAAGAAAAAAAAAGACAACCTTACCTCCTTTTTTTCCTTTTCCTCTTTCTCCTCCTCTTCCTCTTTCTCTTCTTCTTCCTTTTAATCTTTTGTGGACAGTGTTGAGGACTGAACCTGGGACCTCCTGTACATTTGGCAAGTGCTCTATCACTGAGTTACAGTCCTGGCTCTCACCTTGTTTTTTGAGTGTCTCAGTAGCCTGGAATTCACATAACTGGCTGAACTGGCTGACCAGAGAGTTCCAGAGAGTTCCAGAGAGTTCCAGAGAGTTCCAGGGACTCCCTTTGCCTGCACCTCTCAGCACATGATGCCAGCATACCCAACTCTTCTTACATGAGTCCTAGGAATCAAACGTTAGGTCCTCACACTTGTAAGACAAGCAGTTTCTCAACTTCTTAGGTCCAAGGGCACACAAAAAAAATGAGGGGCAGACCACCAAAGTCTAAAACCAGAAGCAAAATGTATTTTAAAAAAAAAAAATCACCACAGGGAGAAAAAGCTTACCAGTTAACTGTGGCCATAGCCAGGGTTTGGGCTTCTGGTGACTATGGCAAAGGGGATGGGTTTCAAGTCCCTTTTGATAGCAAAAAGTAAGCATCAGGCATGGGATGCATGCTAGGAGTCACGTAGAAACATCAGGCATGGGATGCATGCTAGGAGTCACGTAGAAACATCAGGCATGGGATGCATGCTAGGAGTCACGTAGAAACAACTATTAAAAGTTAACTTTGGTCCATAGCAGTTGTAAGTGGTAGGGGGTTATCGAGAATAGCTGACCCCAAGCTGCAGAGAGCCATTGTGAAAAACTAACATTTGGGTTGCTGACAGAGCTGCCCATCCTAAAACAAAGATAGGCCTAGTTAAAGGTTAATCCCTATTTGCTGGCAAAGCTGATGGCTGTCAGTTTCCATCTCTTTAAGTTTGTAACATTTTTATTCCTATATTCCTATCTTCTTCCTATATTTCTATCTTACTTCTATATTCCTATTTTCCTATACCTGGATCATTCAAACTGAGCTATCTCTCCAGCTCTAAGGCTATTTGGAAAGTCCCATGACTCCTGATTCTTGGCAACAAAATCTGCCTCTAGGTACCTCTAGAAAACTCAAAAACACAACAGGGGCCTGGCAAGATGACTCAGTGGGTAAAGATGCTTGCAATCAAGCCTTTTGTAGAATATTACCTTAACTATGTAAAGATGTGTTGTATTTGTTTATGCTGCATTTGTTTAACTATGTAAAGATGTGTTGTATTTGTTTATGCTGCATTTGTTTAACTATGTAAAGATGTGTTGTATTTGTTTCTGCTGCATTTGTTTAACTATGTAAAGATGTGTTGCTGTTTCACCTGGCCTGCCTAAGGCACCCAACTGGTCTAATAAAAAGCTGAGCCCGACGGTGGTGGTGTACACCTTTAATCCCAATACTAGAGAGGCAGAAGAAGCAGGCAGATCTCTGTGAGTTCAAGGCCAGCCTGGTCTACAGAGTGAGTTCCAGGACAACCAGGGCTACACAGAGAAACCCTGTCTCAAAAAACCAAATTAATTAATTAATTAATTAATTAATTAATTTAAAAAAAAGCTGAATGGCCAATAGCTAGACAGTAGAGGGATAGGCAGGGCTGGCAAGCAGAGAGAATAAGTAGGAGGAGGAATCTAGGCTTTAGAGAGAATGAGGGAGAAAGAGAGAGAGACGCCCAGGGCCAACAGCCAGCCAGACACGGAAGAAGCAGGAAAGTAGGACATACAGCATGAAAGAAAGATAAAAAGTCCCGAGGCAAAACGTAGATGAAGAGAAACAGGTTAAATTAAGTTATAAGAGCTAGTGGGACAAGCCAAGCTAAGGCTGAGCATTCATAACTAATAACAAGTCTCCGTGTCATGCTTTGGGGGCTGGTGGTCTGAGAAAACCTGCTACACAAACCTGACATTCTGAGTTCAATCCCTAGGACTCACATGGTAGAAGGAGAGAATCAATTTCCAAAAGTTGTCCTCCGACCCCCCCCACACACACACACACCACACACACACAAAATGTTATTAAAATATTAAGAGCCCTNTGGTGATGGCTCACACCTTTAATCCAAGCAGGTAGATGTCTGTGAATTTGAGGCTAGTCTTGTCTACAGAGCGAGCTCCAGGACAACCAGGGCTACAGAGAGAAACCCTATCCAAAATAAATAAATAAATAAGAAAACTCAGCATCAAACCCTGGGCCATCAGTATGAGTCAGATGGTCCTCAGAAACCGAGTCCAGAGTTCTCACTGGCTATTTTCCTACTTACTTGTTTTGTTTGGTGACAGTGTCTTACTATGTAACCCAGACTGGCCTTGAATTCACCATCTTCCTTTCTCGGCCTCACAAGTGATAAGATTATAGGTGTGTATCATTACATCCTGCCAAAACCCTCACTTTATGGATGAAGAAACTGTGTGGAATCCACACTGCTGTAAGAAAGGCAGTTCTTTTGTCTTGGCCATGAAAGTAGGGTATAATTGCTTATCTTATCCTCTTGGTGATAAAAGAAAATAAAACAAATTTAAGAGGAGAGTTATAGGGGACATTTTCTGCTGGGCCAGGAACTATTTGGTGCACGTTAGAATGGACTGGAGAATGGCAAGAGGCACTACACAAATACATTAAGCCCAAAGTGATAGGCAATAAAAAGCATGCAGAGTGTAGTTGATTAAGTTATAATTTCAGCCATAATCTGTCAGAGACGTCCTCTGCACAGAGAGAAATCAGACATGCCATCCAATAAACAGCCGACTGGAATTCTGGCTTGGAAAACTGTTAAAAAGGCTGGAGTACATATAGTAGTCACTGATCATTTTGGCTACCCAATAACATCCTGGAAGCCTGGTGATCATTTTCCCCTGCACCCTTGCAGCTAAGAATAATTTTCCTTGCCTTCCTTGCAGCTGGGGATCATTTCTCTGCCTCCCTTGCAGCTAGGAATGATCTTCCCCACCTCCTTCACAGCTAGAATCTTGCCATGTGGCAACCCAAGGCTGAAAGAAAGAAAAGTGAGTGCCAGGCATGTCCATATTGAAAGAGGTTGGCTATGATTGCATCTAATGACTAGAGAGAAAGAATTAGCCAGGCTGCTATTTGCTTCAGCAGCAGTGGCTCTTCTGAACTAGTTTTTATGTGCTTTGAGACCTGTTTCTTCCTGAATAGACTCCAAGCCAGATTCTCCAGCCCTTTTAGAGACTCAGATTACCCAGTATTCTTTAACACGTTCCTTTTCTGTTCAAACCAGTTAAAATTAGTTCTGTGGTTACAACTAAGAATTTAGACTGATTCACCAGACTACTTGATGTCAGTTAGCCTTAAGTTCAGCTGTGAAGATTTGGAACACCCTCCACCCACATCCCTGCCAAATAAGACTGTCTTAAATAAGAAAGCTTATCCTTTTCTCATTTAAAAGCCTAGATGAGCAGTTTTGGGTAGGCTGGCAGCACAAAGGCTTCAGGTGTCCTGAATCTTTCTGACTGCTTGTTCCCTCAGGTGTGGCACTATACTCCTGGTCCAAGATGACAACTCCAGCTGTCATGTTTACATTTCAAGGGTTGTTTTGCTTTGTTTTGTTATAAATGTATCAGGCTGTGGTGATACATGCTTATAATGCCAGCACTTGAGAAGCTGAGGCAGGAGGATTGCAAGCTTGAGGCCAGCCTCTACATAGTGAGAAAGGTAAAGATTATCAGCCATCTTTTTTGTTTTGGTTTTTTTTTGAGACAAGGATTCACTCTAGCCCAGACTGATAACAATTTGTAGCAATCCTCCTGCCTCGGCCTCATAAATGCTAGAATTATAGATGCCTGGCTGAGTCTTGAACTCGAGACTCTTCTGCTTCTGTCTCCCAAGTGCTGGGACTTACAAGCTTGTGCCATTATGCCCAGCTGACAGCCATCTTCTGTATGTGCACATGCTTGTGCTTGTGCATGTGGAAACCAAAGGCCCAGTCAGCTGTCTTCCTCTATTGCTCTCCACCTTATTTTTACTTTGGAGATTTATTTCACGGGGCTGGAGAGATGACTCAGCAGTTGGTTCAGAACACTGGCTGATCTTCCAGAGGACCTAGGTTCGATCTCCAGCACCCACATGGTGGCTCACAGCCATCCATAACTCCAGGCCCAAGGGATCCAATGCCCAAGCGATCTGGCCTCTAAGAGCACTGCCCACATGTGGTGCACAGACATATGTGCAAGCAAAACACCCATTCACTTAAAATAATAAAATAAAAATGTAAGAAATAAGATTTATTTTACTANTATATTAATTATGTAGATGTGTGTATGTCTATGTGTGGGTATGTGCACATAAGCNTAAGTGTCTTAGGAAACCAGAAGAGGACATCAGTTCTNCTGGAGTTGGAGTACAGCTCTCTTCAAGATCTCACCATGCTGCCAACTGTATATTATAACTCTCCCAATATTCTGGGAACCAAAGGGCTTGTCTCTCCCTTTTGGGACCCCATAGTGTTATCTATGGCACAATGCCTAATCTTTTCGTTCTGAAAGAGATTGAAGACTCTGTTATCAGGACTCTGTGATGGTTGTCTTGTCTAATGAAGCCCCTCCTTGGACCTGCAGGCTTTCCCTCCCACTTCAGGGCTTCATCATCATGGCTGCCTATGGCCATGATGCTTTATTAATAACTCTATATTAATAACTAATGATAATTAGTTTTGATTGTCAACTTGGCACAATCTAAAATCACCTGAGAGGAGATTCTAAATGAGAAATTGTCTAGAGATTAGGTTGGCCTGAAGTTATGTCTGCAGGGGTGGAGTGGGGTGGGGTGTATGTGTGTGTTTACCTTCATTATGTTGACATGGGAACACCTGCCCGCCGTGGGTGGCATCATTCCCTGGGAGGGGGATCCTGGTCTGTCTGATAGTGCAAAGTGTGATCTGAGCTCTAACATGTCTGCATTTATTCATTGTTCTCTGCTCTTAACTATAAACATAACGTGACTAGCTGCTTCAGGCTCTGTTGTGAGGTAATTCCACCAGAGAACACACAGACACTTAAAGCCTAATAGAATGTCTATATTGTCAGTCAGCAGCTACATGGGGAGCTTGCCCAAACCACGCAGCTCCAGAGCTACACCGTTCTTTGCCTTTTATGCACAAAAACCACATCCTGGTGGACACACTTTGGTTAGCAAGAACAGTTAGTGAGCAGTGAAACTACAGAAGCCAAAAGCAAGTACATTTAAGGACTTTCCCGGNTCCTGGAACTATGGACTAGGTCTTGGATNGGTTAGGTTTTTGTTACTTTTTTGGCAGGAGCTGGGGCATATGTGCTNAATTCTAAGGTCAGAATGCTGCCTCTAACATGGCATCAGTTATGCGAAGGTCTTGGGGCCTGTTAGAGTTCCTGCTGCCTAGCCTTCCCCACANTGATGANCTGTAACCCAGAACTGTGAACCGAACAAACCCTTTCTCCCTTAAGTTGTTTCTGCTGGGGTATTTTATCTTATCCATTCACAGCCAGACATTGTTGGATTAGCTGGACCACAGCCTGTAAGTCATTCCAATAAATCCCCTTTCTAGTCCCTGGTGGCTTACTTTTTGGCAACACTGACAGCTCCACCCCCTTTCTCCTAAGAATCACCATGGTGGCTGGGACTCTGTACACATATCCTGAAAACTGGAGGCCCTTCAAGGCCCTCACTGCTGCCCAGTACACTGGGGCTCAGATCCAGATGGTCTCCGAATCACCCCACTTCCACTTTGTCCAAACCAACCACATCCCCCCAAATTTCTCCAAAATTTTCCTGCCAGCAAGATTCCAGCAGTTGGGGGTGATGATGGATTCTGTGTGTTTGAGAGTAATGTCATTGCTGTTATGTAAGCAATGAGGAGCTGTGGGGAAGAACTCCAGAGGCAGCAGCAGTGGGTGAGCTTTGCTGACAGTGACATGGTTCCTCCAGCCAGTGCCTGGGTGATCCCCACCTTGGGCATCATGCACCACAACAAACAGACCCACTGAGAACGCAAAAGAGATGAGGTGCATCCTGGGACTGCTGGACCCTCCCTTGAAGACCAGGACTTTTCTGGTGGGTGAGTGAGTGACACTGGCTAATATCACAAGTTGTCTGCACCCTGCATGGCTCTATAAACAAGTCTTAGAGCCTTCTATTCACCAGGCTCTCCCCAATGCCAACTGATGGTTCCTTACCTGCCTTAAACAGCCCCACTTCAGCACAGTCTTGGAGGAGGTGAACCTGTGGGAGAAGATGGTCCAGTTTGATGCTAAAAAGTTTGCAGAGAGCCAGACTAAAACAGATAACCCAAGGAGAGAAAAGAGTTTACTGGAAGAGAAACAGAAGCCCTAGGCTGAGCGGAAAGAGAGAAAAAAGGCATCTGCCCCAGCTTCTGAGGAGGAGATGGTTGAGAGTGAGCAGGCACTGAGCCCAAGGCCAAGGATCCCTTCACTCACCTGCCCAAGAGAATCTTTGTGTTGGATGTTTAAGCATAATTATGCCAATGATGACACCCTCTTTGTGGTGCTGCCGTATTTTGGGGAGCACTTTGATAAGGATGGCTCATCCCTGTGGTATGCTCAGTACCGCTTCCCTAAAGAGTTTACCTAGACCTTCATGAGTTGCAACCTCATCACTGGAATGTTCCGGCCATTGGACAAACTGAGGAAGAATGCCTTTGCTAGTATTATTCTCTTTGGAACCAACATTTCCGGCATGTTGGTCTTTTGTGGCCAAGAGTTTGCCTTGCCGCTGAGTTCAGGTTGGCAGGAGCACAATGAATCATATACATGGCAGAAACTGGATCCTGGTAGCAAGGAGACCCAGACCCTGGTTTGACCCTGGTGGGGGTGGAGAGTGGGGGAGGGCAGATGGGATGACTTCCAATACATGGGCAAAGCTGTCAATCAAGGCAACATCTTCAAGTGAACATGTCTTGCAGTTGCCTAGCTGCCTTCATCCTTCATCCACCCACCCTTCAAGGGAGATGGGGGCCATTGAAGGAAAAATATTGAAAACAAAAATAAAAATAAGTCTCCCATATATATATATATGGATTCATTCTGTAAGTTCCATTACTCTAGAGAACCCTGACTAATACACAGTGGCAGAGCACCGGCCTAGAATCCACCAGGAGGATCTAAGGGCATAGTTCAAAGGCAGAACACTTTCCAAGTATGAGTACGGCCCTGGGTTGTCATTACAAGAAAAAAGGAGGGGATGAGAGAAAAAGGGAGAGCATGGGGAGTCAGGGAAAGGGAGAAAGAGCNGGGGAAAGAGAGAGTACCCATCCCCTACACAGGCTTCATAGCAGCAGGAAATACATCATTCTGTCAGTGCGCCCTGCTTGCAGGAAGCTAACTAGAAGTTAGCCTATATGGTTGGCAAACTGGCTTTCTCCATTAACCCTAAGCTGGAAGCTAGAGGCGGGGTGGGATGATGAGGAAGCTGGCCCTAGTCTAGTGTTGGCTCTTTGGGGCTAAGGCTTCAGAGGCTGTGTTTGGCTTCCTGGTTAGTCGCTGCAGGTGTCCCGTAGAGCTCTATTGTCCTACAGGGTCTGGTGACTGCCCCTTTGTATGCACAGTCTCTGAATGGGAGATGTGGGTAAACACATTTGTCCTTACACAGTGCAGTGCCTGGGACAGGCCAGGTGCACAAAGTAGTGGGCTCAGTTTCTTGCATTCACGAGGTGGTGGTGTGGCTCAGTTGGCAGCCCCGGGTTCAGCTTCCAGCACCACATGAAAAACTGGGCCTGGCAATGCTTGTAATCCCAGCACTTCAGAGTTGAAAACAGAAGAATCAGAAGTTCAAGGTCATCCTTGGCTACTCAGCCTGGCCTACGTAAGACCCTGTCTCAAAAAATATTGCTAACACATCTAAGTCTGCATCTGGGCACTTGGATGCTATATGCATCAGCTCCATAGCCCCTGCTTGGAGCCTGCATGTCCAGGCAGGACACACTCAATGTGGCATATCTGTGGAACTAACCGGTTGCACAAACATTTGGATTGCAGGGTCTCCTTAGGGTTCAGCACCTCCTCTTATCCCTGCCCCTCCCTTCTCTGCTCCTCTTGTCTCTCCATGACATTTCTGCACCTTCACCCACCAGAACAGGACCTGCCTGCAGCAAGTCCTTGGGGCCCCCACCCACCACAAGCCCCAATTATTATCCCTCTAGTGGCCAGGAGCCCGAGCAAGACTTTCTGTGTGGCTGGAACACTTCTTCCTGAAGTAGTCACCTCAGAAACCACATAACTTCCCCATTCCAGGAGGAACAGATACTCTGAGCGTGTACATACAAAAGGGGGGGGGCACCAAGACTTCTTCATGCCCATGGAGGACGTGGAAAGTAAATGGGTCCTGTATCACATTGGCCAGCAGTGCATAAAACCCCTCATTAAGAGAAGGGGTTTAGGGCCCTTCATTTGGTTTCATGTGTGTGTGTGTGTCTGTGTGCATGTGTGTGTCTGTATGTGTGTGTGCATGTGTGTGTGTGTCTGTGTGTGCGTAAACACTCATGCACATGCAGATGTATGTATNGGTGTGCCTGCCTGTGCATGCATGTGTGGAGGTTGGAAATCAAATCCTGCACTACCCTCTATTGCTCTCCACTTTACACTTTGAGTCTGGGTCTCTCAGTCAGCTACCACCACACTTGGCTTTTCGGTGGTTTCTGGGGAATCCGAATTCGGGTCTTCATGCTTATGCGGCAAGGGCTTTGCAAATTGAGCCAACTCCCTAACTCCTCATTCAATGTCTATACAAGACAAAAGGAAACNAGAAAAACAAATCCAGCCCCACACTTCTGAGGTTGCTTGCTCTGGATCAAGGGGGTGTTCTTCAATTTTGCCTTTGGCCCAGAGATAATGGCTTCCAATCTTAGTTCTTATGGAAGAATTTGGTCCTTAGGACAAGGGTAGGACTCACAACTTGGCTGTGGTTTCCCAGGAAACTTCCCATCACCCTGGAAGGGAGAAGCAGGAAGTCCCACACCCGGTCAATTGTGGGGAAAGGCATAGTCCAGGCGCAAGTATTAAGAGAGATTTTAGGGGCAAAGCCTGGGAACCCTAACAATATTCTAAAGGGACTCAGAACAGATTGGGCCACCTGTTNTCCGCAAGCTAATTAAAAAGATTGCAGTCAGGAACAGAGACTAGAGGTTTATTCCATGTGTACCCATTGGGAAGAGGAAAAAGAGATCCAGCGACACTCACCAGGTCCATGAGGGTCAGGTTTAAATAGAGGGCAAGAGTTACTCACAGCTAAGTCTTCCTGGTCCAGGTGTGGTCCTGCCCATCACTGACCCATCCTTGTCTCAGCTCCAGTCTCTACTGCAAGGTGCGCTCATCGTCAGATCTGTGTGAGATCTCTTCCTGGGAGACACGTCGCCCTCTGCTTGGCACCTGGGGCTTCAGCCTTTCCCTCTCATTCTGAGACTCCTGGGGAAGTCCCAATTCCACGGAGACCACTGTTTCTATAACCTCATAGCTGAAGGGAGGAGACAAGTGTCTCTCTTTAGTGTATCTTGGCTCCAGCCATGCCAGTGACACAGGGCAGCGGGATCCCGGCCATATGAGGGCNCTCTGAGGGAGGGGTAAGGCTTGGGCATGTGTGCATGGAAATGACAATGTCATTCTGTATCAAGCTTNAGCCCTAAATGCAGACAATGACTGGTGTCCTTATAAGAGGAGGGGCCTAGAGAGACATGAGAGGGCTAAAGACACTTGCAATTGCTGTGTGACAAGGAATCTGGAGTCACCAGGTACTAGAAATGACAGGAAGGGGCGTTTCCAAGAACCTTTGAGGGAATGAAGCCCCACCCACACCTGGATTTTTAACTTCTGGTNTCCAGTGAGACAGGATAGAAAGACAGGGGTATGATGGGGACATGAGAATGGGAAGGAGTCTCATCCAGGAGCCTGCTTAATGACTCTCCAGCTAGGAAGTAAAAATTCCAGCACAATTAGCCACATTTCCTTCAGGCCTTTCTCCCTTCCCAGCTGTGACCTGCAACTTTCCAGGAATCTCACCAGACACTCCATTATAGTAAAAGATATGTCCTAAACCTTGTGCAACCCTAGTGCTTCCTGGGTTTTCCTTATCCATGCAAGTCACCTCTGCAGCCACTGTGTCATTATCGGAAAGAAGAGGGGTGGGAACATGCTCAGCTCGTAGCAGGTTTGGCTGCCACNGTCATGAAGCCCTGAGTCCAGGCTTCAGTACCATAAACTGTGTGTGGTGCACAGCTGTCATCCCAGCGTTTGGGAGGTCAAGGCAGGAGGGTTAGAAGTTCAAGGTCATCTTTGGCTACATAGACAGCCACATGAGACCTTGTATCAAAGAAAGACAGAAGGGAGGGAAGAGAGAGAGAGGGAGAGAATCTTTAGCAAGCCTTTAAGATGTAACTTGAGAGTCACCAGAATGATAAATGTGGCTAATGACAAGACACTTAATTGTTTCTCCCCCTTAAGCTATATTAGTTACTCTCTGTTGCTGTGGTAAAACACCATGACTGTGGTAGTTTGAAAGAAAATGGCTCCCAGAGGGAGTGGCACTTAAAGGGAGGTGTGGCCTTGTTGGTGTAGGTGTGGCCTTGGAGGAAGTGTGTCACTGCGGAGGCAAATGTAGTTGGAAGTTTCTTCGATCCCACCCAGCTCTGTGGTCCATGTTTCTCTGGTCCCCACCTGGCCCCACGGTCCTGTAGCCACTTATAAAATAATCACTCAGAAGCTTATATTAATTACCAACTGTATGGCCTATGGCAGGCTTCTTGCTAGATAGCTCTTTCATCCTAAATTAACCCATTTCTATTAATCTATATATCACCACATATTCCGTGGCTTTACTTGCATGCCATTACATATTGTTCCTTGGACAGCGGTTTGGTGTCTCCCCCCTCTCTCTTTTCTTCTCTCACTATCACTCTTGAATTTTCCCACCTGGTTCCATCCTGCCCTGTCATAGGCCAATGCAGCTTTATTTATCAACCAGTCAGAGCAACACATATTTACAGCATACAGAAAGACATCCCACAGCACAGGCAGGCTTTTAGGTCTTATATATGCTCAAGCCATGCCCAGTCTACTTCCTGTTGCCTACATTCCAACATGTAACAGCTCCTTCTCCAGCACCATGTCTGCCTGCATGCCGCCATGCTCCCCGCCATGATGATAATGGACTAAACCTCAGAAACTGTAAGTCACCCCCAATGAAATGTTTTCCTTTGTAAGAGTTGCTGTGGTCATGGTGTCTCTTCACAGCAATAGAAACCTTAACTAAGACACTGACCAAGGCAACACAGAGAAGAATTTACTTGGGCTGATGGTTCCATACAGATAAGAAGGTTCCCTTGTGATGGAGAAGTGTGGCAGCAGGAGGCAGCTGGAGCAGGAAGCTGAGAGTTCATGTCTTTAACTGTAAGCATGAATCAGAGAGTAAATTGGAAGTAGACAAGGCTTTTCNATCTCAGTCCCCTTCCCCAATAATGTACTCCCTTCAGGAAGGCTGCACTACCTATATCTCCCCAGTCGTGCCACCAACTAGGGGACAAACGCCTAAGACGGTGGGGGACATTCCTCAGTCAAACTACCACAGATGCCCATACCCATCCTTGGGTGTGTCTGACTTTTTCCCCTGACTGTCTCTCGCTCATCCTCTTAACCTTCATGCTTAAATACTATGCTTAAAATGTCTTTAATGAAAGCTGGACATGGTGGCA
>LZPO01107542.1:1320271-1375588 GCA_001675575.1 Neotoma lepida
GAGAGAGAGAGAGACAGACTTTCTGTCAACAGCTGGAGCTCAATAGTAGAGTGCTCGCCTGGCAGGCATAGGCCCCTGCTGGGTTCTGGAATAGACACCACAAACAAACAAAAGTAACTTGTGTCTAGTGGTGTAACATGTTCAATAATTTTTGTGTATTTGTGGGAGTGGTGGTGAGCCTATGTGTGTTTATTCATTTTTTCGTGGGGGAGAAGGGCAGGGCTTCTCTGTGTAACAGCTCTGCCTGTCCTGGAACTTATTCTGTAGACCAGGGTGGGCTTGAACTCACAGATCCGCCTGCCTCTGCCTCCTGAGTGCTGAGATTAAAGGTGTGCTCCACCACCGCCTAGCGAGCATGTGTATGTTTATGGGTGCACATGTCAACCTTGGGTGCCTCAAGAGTCCACCTAGTTTTCTGAGCAAGGTCTCTTACAAAGATCCGAGGCTTGCCAACTAAGGCCGGCAAGCTCCAGGAGTCCATCTGTCTCTCCCTCCCTAATACCAAGATAGTGTCACCATATCCCACTTTTTAAAAACTCATTCATTCATTTATTATTGTTTATTATTTATTTAAGAGGCAGGATCTCATTGTGTAGCTCTGGCTGGCTTGGAAATCTCTTTGTAGATCAGACTGGCTACATAGAGATTCACCTGCCTCTGCCTCCTGAGTGCTAAGAATGTCCCATGTTTACATGGGTGCTAGGGGTCAAACTCAAGCCCTTGTATCATCTCCCCAGCCCTCTCAATTGTTTTCCTCATCTTTTTTTTTTATATTTATTTATTTGGCAGGGGAGGTGTGCAATAGCACATGTGTGGATCTATATTTTTTTCTTATATTTATTTATTTACTTTGGCAGGGGAGGTGTGCCATAGCACATGTGTGGAAGTCAGAAGGCCACTTGAGAGTGTTCTCTCTTTCTGCCATGTGGTCCTAGGGATTGAATTCCAGGTCGGCAGTCTTGTAGACATGTGTCTTTACATGTCTAAGCTATCTTGCTAGCCCTTGTTTATCTATATTTAATAATTGGAGCTGGAACCCAAGCCTATGCTGGGCAAACATTCTACCACTGAGCTATATTCCTAGCCTCTGATTTTAAAAATTAAGAGAAAGTTTAAAACATACAATCATATCATTATATAACTTCAGTTTATCAAACTTCATAGGTTGTTCGGAATCCTATCATCGAAAAGCAAAGTAAAGATGGCAAGCCAGTTGTGGAATACCAAGAGGAAGAACTGCTGGTAATGTGCAGCTTCTGTTCCCAAGCTTTTAGGAAAATGTGTTCCTGGATATGTCGGGTGACTTACGTTTAAACTAGGTGGCTCTTAAGAGCCTTCTTGGGGTTCATAGGAAAGTTTTATGTTTACTGCTTACTTTGACATAATCTTCTGAAAACATTTAACTGCCCTGTCTTATTAATACCTTCCACTGGTCATCTGTGTGTGAGGCCCTTCTAAAAGCAGCTCATTGGTTTGTAAATTTGAATTTAAATACCTGTTATTTCAGCATACAACAAGTTTATACAAGTTTATACAACAGCATATACAAGTTTATAATAATCATGTGATTTGCCGAGAGTTGTTCTGTTGCTGTGCCCTGGATCCAGTGAGATGCTGTTTTCTTGTTTGTAGGACAAGGTGTACAGTTCCGTGCTACAGCAGTGCTATAGCATGTACAAGGTAAGCATGGCTTCCAAATCTGCACTGCCTTCTGGGAAAGAACGTGAGGTGGCTTTGGGAAGAAAGAACAGCTAAAGGACAGGCATTACAAATACGTTGTTTTAAAATAATTTTTATTTTATTTTATTTATTTTTTTAAAAAGATTTATTTATTTATTATGTGTACAGTGTTCTGCCTGCATGTACACCGGTGGGCCAGAAGAGGGCACCAGATCTCATTACAGATGGTTGTGAGCCACCATGTGGTTGCTGGCAATTGAACTCAGGACCTCTGGAGGAGTAACCAGTGCTTTTAACCTGAGCCACCTCTCCAGCCCTTATTTTATTTTTTTGAAATTAAAATATAATTGCAATAGTTTCTTTTTTTTTTCCTCCCTCCATTCCTTCCCACATTATCCCTCCCCCCCTTACACATACTCTATTCTCTCATGGCCTCTTTCTCTTTGATCATATGCATGTATGTTTATATATATGTATTGCATACATATATAACCTAAATACACACACACACACATATATAACCTGCCCAGTCCATATAATGTTACTTGTATTTCTGTGCTTTCAGAGCTGACCACTTGGATATTGGATAACCATTTGGTGGGGAAGACTATTTCTCCAGCTCTCAACATTCCTTAGCTGCCTACAGTTTTTAATCTAGGTTGAGGCCCTTCCATGAGATTTCTCCCTTCCATGCTAGCATGTGTATTGGTGTCATCCTTGTTCGGGTCTTGTTTAGGCAGCCATGTTGATGAGATTTCATGGGTGTAGCTTCTCTGACATTGCTAGGAGATAGAACCTCACAGCAGTCTTCCTGTTCCTCTGGCTCTTACAATCTTTCTGCCTCCTCTTTTTCTGTGATCCCTGAGCCTTAGGTACAGGAATTGTGTAGTTGTATTGTTTGGGGCTGGGTGCCACACGACCGCTTCTTTTCTGCGTTTTCATCAGTCGTGGTTTTCTGTAATGGTCTCGGTTGCCAGGAGATGTTTCTTTGATGAGGGTGGGATCTGTACTTACCTGGGTAGACACTGGTGAAGGACATGCAGGATCTGACTGGGCTGGCATTCTCTTTGAAGTTAGTGTCTGTCCACTTCATCTGAAGAGAAGTTTGGGAATGTTTACAAACAATTTTGTTTTGTTTTGCTTTCTGAGTCAAGGTTTCTCTACATAGCCCAGCTGGCCTCAAACTCACAATCATCTTGTCTCAGCATCCTGAGTGCCGGGATTACAGGTGTATGTTGCCATGTCTGGCTCTAAAAGTAATTCTTTATTCTTTTGGGGTACTGGGGATTGAACCCAAGCAAATGCTCTACCATTTAGCTACATTCCCATCCTTAAAAAATTTAAATTATTTTTATTTTAGTTTTTAATTTATTTACGGGCTCAGAGAGATGGCTCACTGGTTAAGAGCCTATATTGCTCTTGCAGAGGACCCGAGTTCAGGTCAGGTCTATAGTTCCAACTGTTTGGGTAACTGAGGTTAGAGGATTACTTTTGAGTTTGAGACCTCCTGGGCAACACAGGAGTACCGAAGTCTCAAAAACAAACCGATAAACAAAAAGATGGGCAGAATTATTAAACAGCTTTATGAAAATAGCAATGTCTATCATTTAGTGTATTGTTTTGTAAGTTATTTATAATTTGGGCTTTCTCACAAATACTTTCTATGCTCAGAAGGACCTGGAGGGTGTTAATGAACCTAGTTGAAAGGTGAAAAGGAAGAGCCTGGTTCCCCCAAGACCCTGAGTAGCGCACGACATTGACTTTACTTTCCATGCTGTTTTACACCATTAGCTTTTTAATGGGACATTTCTGAAAGCCATGGAAGATGGAGGTGTCAAGCTTCTAAAAGAAAGACTAGAGAAGTTCTTCCATCGGGTAAGTGTCCTGAATTTTATTTATAACTTTAACAGTATGCAAACACATCTTAAGAGAGATGCCACTGGTGATATGAGCCAGTGGCTGAGCACTTAGCTGGTTTGGATGAGAACCTTGGTTGATCTCCAACACCAGAGAGGTTATGGAGCAATATAGAGGCAGACAAATTTGTTTTTTATTTATTTAAAAAAATGTATATATATACACATATTATATATATATATAATGTATAATATATATATATATTTTATATATATATATATATATATATATATATAGTGCATTGGTGTTTTGCCTGCATGTATGTCTGTGTGAGGGTGCCAGATGCTCCGGAACTGGAGTTACAGATAGATGTGAGCTGCCATATGGGAATGAATTTGGGTCCTCTGGAAGAGTAGCCAGTGCTCTTAACCACTGAGCCTTCTTTCCAGGCCTGATTTATTTTTTATATTTTAAAATGTATGTATGTGTATGTCTGTGTGTGGGTATGTGCACATGAGCGCAGTGCTCACAGAGGCCAGAAGAGGATGTCCGGTTCCTTGGAGCTAGAGTTCCAGGCAGTTGTGAGCCATCCCCGCAGGATACTGGTAACTAAACTCTGCTCCTCTGGAAGAGCAGTATGAGCTCTTAACCACTGAGCCATCTCTCCAGCCTCCAAATTTGTTTCTGCAGATATAAAACCCAGACCTTAAATGTGGCAAAGAACCTGAGAATTGTTAAGGCAAACCCAGAGCAGTGAGGAGCTCCTCGGGCCTGTAATCTAGGCTGTTGGAACAGAGCACCCTGCCTCCATCCAGGGCTCCTGGAGCAGCTCCCAGACATGACTCAACTTAATCTTGTTCTACCTGCATCTGTGTGTATGGCAGGGAGCACTTCCTTCAAAAGCTGTCTTACTGTGTGGGTGGGTTAGCTGATTAGAAAAATTAAATCAGGTACCAGACTGCACTTTTATTACACACACACACACACACACACACACACACACTCTTCTTTCTTTTAACTTACTTACTTATTTTTGAGGCAGGATCTTAGTGGTTAGCCTATATTGACCTCAGATCCACAGTACAGTAATCCTCCTGTCTCAGCAACCCAAAGTTCTGGGATTAGAAATGTGAGTTGTCACACCCAGTTTGTGTTGGTTCTCTTGTCCTAACAGGCCTCATGTATACTAACTCAAGAAAAGGGGCTTTGGCTGTTATGGTGGTTTGAATGAGAATGGCCCTCATAGGCTTATAGATTTGAATGCTTAGTCATCAGGGAATGACACTATTCCAAAGGATTAGGAGGTGTGGCCTTGTTGGATGAAGTATGTGTCTCGGGGAGGGCTTTGGGGTTTCAAAAGCCCTGTGGATCCAGATGTAGAACTCTCAGCTACTTCTCCAGCACCATGTCTGCCTGCAGGCCGCCATGCTTCCCACCATGATAACAGTGAATTAGACCTCTGACACTCTAAGCCAGCTTCAGTTAAATGTTTTCCTTTTTAAGAGTTGCCATGGTCATGGTGTCTCTTCACAGCAATAGAACACTGACTAACACAGCTGTGACACAGATTCAGTCACATGAATGTGACATGTCCCAAGTGATGATACCTCTAAATAGTTACCAATCTCTTTCATTGTACTTGGGTTTTGCTTCACTTGCCCCAACCTCTGTCAAATTCAGTTTATGTTCAAGTAATGATTCTCAGTTTATTTTCTCCCTGAAATACCTCTTGTTTTAGTTTCTGTTCTATTACTGTGAAGAGACACCATGACCAAGGCAATTTATTAAAGAAAGTATCTAACTGGGGGCTTCCTTACAGTTTCAGAGGGTGAGCCTCTGACCATCATACCAGGAAGCATGACAACAGGCTGGCAGGCATGGAGCTGGAGCAGTAGATGAGAACTTACATCTGATTTATAAGCAGCAGGCAAAGAGAAAGAGTGACTGGGTGTGGCTGGGGTTTTGAAGCCTCAAGGCCTAACCCCAGTGACAGGTGCCCTCCAGCAAGGCCACACCTCCCAATCCTTCTCAAAATTATCCCATCATCGACCAAGGACCTGAGCCTATGGAAGCCTTTCTCATTCAAATCACCTCGTCTCTCACACCTGTATTTGTAGTCACTTAGTATTATTTGTGTGCCTGCAACCTGGGCTTGATTCTGGGTGTCTTTCTCAATTGCTTTCCATCTTACGCATTGAGTCAAGGTCTCCCCAGAGGTCACCATTTCAGTAAGTCTAGCTGGCCACCTTGCTCCAGGGTCCCCTGTCTCTGCCTCCCTTGGTGAGGATTGCAGGCAGCCCTCATGCTCACCTGGCTTTTTATGGGGGTGCTGGGGATCTGAACTCCAGTCTTGCTTGTGTGGCAAGTGCTTTAGTCTCTGAGCCATCTGGAGGCGTTTCTCACGTTAATGGTAATTTAATAAGTCACTCTGGTGCCATCTGTCTCAATCCCTATTCTTGTCCTCATTACTGTCCTGTTCTGAGTCAGCTGTTGTCCTCCCAATGCTCTTCAGGATGGTACTGTGTCCATGGTTCTATCACGTGGATTCTGAAGGAGCTTAATCCTAAGAGATGAAACATACCAAGTCAACAGTGAGCTTTCCACTTTTATATTTCAAAAGTGGTATTGATTTCAAACCCAGTTACACTTGACTTGCCACATGTTGGACTTGTCATTGTGCTGTTTGTCAGTGTGTGACTGTACCATACCCAGCAGCCTATCGTGTGGTTGTTTCCAGTGATGAGCACTGGACTGAGTGTGCTGTTGTTAAACTTGTGTCTCTTTTCCCCACAGTATTTGCAGACCCTACATTTGCAGTCCTGTGACCTCCTTGATATTTTTGGTGGAATCAGTTTCTTCCCATTGGATAAAATGACTTACTTGAAAATCCAGTCCTTTATTAACAGAATGGAAGAAAGCCTAAGTGTAGTCAAATATACTGCGTTCCTCTACAACGACCAGCTCATCTGGTAGGTAACGCCCTGTGGCCTGGCCACACAGCAGCAATTGGTGTGGTTGTCTGTCACACAGGAAATGGACACTAGCAAGGAATTCTGTGTAGGATTTTTCAGATTGGAAGGACTACTTAGAACAAAGCTAGAGTAATAAAGAATTAAAATTACCAAGCAGAAGAGCTTCAGACTAGAGCCAGGACTGAGGAGATGTCTCAGTGGTTACAGCCTTTGCTATACAAGTATGAAGACCAGAGTTCAGATCCCCAGAACCCATGTGAATGCAAGGGGCATAGTGGCCGAAGGCAGAGACGGGGATCTCCAGAGCAAGCTAGCTAGCTACTTTAGCCATATGAGTGAGCTCTGGGTTTGAGGAGAGAGCCTGCCTCAGTGAATGAAGTAGAGAGGGACTGGGGATGATTCCTGGTTTTAACCTGGGACCTCCATATGTAAGTGCGTGCATCCACTCCCGTGCACACCTACACATGTGTACCTACGTACATACCACACACACTGCTACACACAAACATACATGAAAAGTAAAAAAGAAAGGTGGAAGAAGGGAGGAAGAGGGGTAGGAGCAGGAGGAGGGAGCTGTTCTCACATGACTTAGTGTCTCCACAGTGACAGTTGGGACGACACATAAAAGGCCACTTAGCATTGAAGTAATGACAGCAGAAAGCTGCACACAAATTAAACAGAAGCCAGTTTGATAGAGTGTAATTATGCACAAACGTGTGCACAAATGAATTGCTGAGATTTACGCTAGAGAAAAAAGTCTCTGGATTTTTATTATTACCGTGTGATATATGTGGGCTCCTGCATGTGGAGGTCAGAGGACAACCTATGGAGTTGGTTCTCCTCCCNGTCTTACGTGTCCTGGGGCTCAAACTTTGGTCATCAGGTTGCATAGCAAGTACCTTTACCCACAAGCCGTCCTGCTGGCCCTGGTGGGCGTGTTATTGTGTTTCTGGTTTTTATGTTATTTTTTGAGATAGGGTCGCACTATGTAGCTCAAGCTGGTATGTAGCTTGTGATCCTCCTGCCTCAGCCCTCATCCCAGTGCTTGTCTCAAAAGGAAAGTCATATCTCGATTTTGGCTTTGCTTTCTCCTTCCTCTGTCGTCTCAGTTACTTCTGCAAAAGATCACTGTTGTAGCCATCCATGGGGTTGATTTGGAAAGTCCATCACCTACCAGCCAGCTGCGGGTTGGTGCTGCCACGCAAGAAGCAAAGGCTTTGAACCCCTTTTCCCTTCTTTGCACAGAGCATCTATTTCTGCTCTGGGACCCCTGGAGTATTTACTTTCATTTTTTAACATTTATCTTTATTTTATTTATGTGTCACTTGGATTTCAGGCATACATTGTCACACTTAGATCTTTACATGGGTGCTGGGGTCTAAATTCAGGTCCTCATGCTAGTGTAGCAAGCATTTTACTCCTGAGCCATGTTCCCAGCCTCTGTTGTATTTTATATGAGGTCAGGACTCATGAGAATTGAATCCTGAAGGCGGAGGGGTGGATAGGAGATGACCCAGTACACTAAGTGAAGGCATCTACAGGAAGGGGCAGCAGTTGTTTGCAAGGAAGGCCAAACTCAGTCTAACATGACAGGAAATGGAAGAGACATTCATGCACTTCTCCCAGGACTTTTCAGTTTCCTTGTTTATCTCCTGTCCCCAAACAACAACAAATACTTCTTCACAGGCAGATGTCTGCCAGTTCCCAGCGCTTTCCCTTATTCCTGCCTCATTTGAAATGACACGATTTGCCTGAAGCAAAATCCACATATATTTCTGATACTTCTAGTCAAGTCACGTATCTCTAGCATATCGGTATTTTCCAGACTGTGGAGTTCACTGTGTAGGCTAGGGTGCCAGGATATGTGGTGCTAGAGTGGAGCATGGGGTTACTGCTGTTCCCTCAGTAACCCTGTGTAGACTTCAGCCTGAAAGCCAGACCTGGGCTGGAGAGGTGGCTCAGAGGTTAAGAGCACTGACTGTTCTTCCAGAGGTCCTGAGTTCAATTCCCAGCACCCACATGGTGGCTCACATCCATCTATAATGAGATCTGGCGCCATCTTCTGTATACATAATAAATAAATAAATCTTTAAAAAAAAAGGCTTTCCTTATAAAAAAGGACTTAAAAAAAAATACAGACAAGTGTGTGTGTGTGAGTGAGTGCACACACATCTCTTCATCCAACATTGGTTCCAAACCCAGGTCACCAGGCTCATACAGCAAATTCCTTTACCTGATGAGCCTTCTCACTGGCCCAGTTGGGACTTTTGTTTCAAGTCTTATTTTAAAGTACAAAACTGTGAAGCAGCAGCTGCCAGTAAATCGGCATGCAGTGCTAGTGACAGCTTGGTTTGTGTTTCCTTTCTGAATTTCCCAGCTGGAGGACAGGAGTCTTGTAGGCGAAAGTTTGTCCAGTCCCGCCCGGCTCCCACGGCCGCTTAGACCCACGTAAACACACAGAGGCTTATATTATTTTTAAACTATGGCCGTGGCAGGCTTCTCGCTAGCTAGCTCTTGCATCTTAAATTAACCCATTTTATAAATCTATGTTGCCACATGTTCCACGTGGCTTTACCTGTGTGCCATTACATGCTATTCTCTAGATGGCAGAATGGCCTCTGCCCAGCTCTGCTTTCTTCCTCTCTTCCCCCTAGTTCGAATGTCCTGCCTAACCTTATTCTGCCTCACCATTGGCCAAACAGCTTTATTTATCAGCCAATCAGAGCAACACATTTTCAGAAAGACATTCCCATCAAGGTCTTCTGTTCGTCTTTGTTTGGTTTGAGATAAGGTTTCATGTAGTGTGGCCTGGTCTTGAACTCTAAGTAGCAAAGGATGCTTTGATCCTTCTGCCTTAACTTCCTGAGTGCTGGGATTACAGGTGTGCACCAGCATGCCCATTTTGCTTGTTTGGTTTTAATGCAGTGCTGGGGATGGATCCCAGGGCTTCATGCATGCTAGGCAAACGCTCTCCTATCTTAACTACATCCCCAGCTCAGCATCAGTATAATGTAAAGACAAAATGAGCGTTACTGGAGAGCAGGGAAGTCAGAAGACCAATTCCAAACAGTAACCCAGTGTTTTCCTGATGTTTCAGGAGTGGATTAGAACAAGATGACATGAGGATTTTGTACAAATATCTCACCACCTCACTGTTCCCCAGACACATTGAACCCGAGGTAAGATTGCGGTCTACAGATGAAGACGCATGCATAGTAGACGGGAGGTGGAGGGGGTGCAGTGAGATGGCACAGGACTCTCCTGAGCTGCTTTATGTTGCTATATGAAACTCAGGGAGAATTAGCTGGGTATTGTCGGTCACGGTCACATGTGAAACCATGTGTGTCATCTCTTCTGTGTTGTTGTGTTCAAAGGCAGCAGGAGGAGCAATTCCTGGGGTAGAGAGAAAACTGGGTCTTGGCTAGTCAGAGAACTCTGAAATGGCAGGGGTCTGAGAGAGTCTGCAGCGTCTTCATCTAGGTTGTGAGTGGATGACCTGCTGCCTGACTTGCTTTGTCACCGTGGAACTTAATCTCCAGCTTTCCACAGAGATCATCAAGCACCAGTGTTCTCCCCAGAGTCGCCTTTTATACTTCAGTTAGGTTGAAAGTGAAAACCCATAACATCATTAGTTTTGCTCGCTCTGTCCTTTTGCACGCTTTTTTCACCCTCACCCCACCTTCTTTCGTCAGTGTTTAAGGCCTTGACTTGAAACCATGGAGAAACCTCTCTGATAAACTCAAGGAGAGGCGTGTGGCTCACTCGCAGAGTACTTGCTTGTATACACAAGGCCCTGGCTTCCATCCTCAGCACTTCAAGCCAACAAACATTGAAAGAGAGGTTTGAGAAGAGCCTCACCCAGAGCTTAGCTCTTTTCCAGTCAGGTCAGACACAGCGGCCAACAGTTGTTGAGTACCTGCTGTGCACCAGCAATGTTCCCAGTGCCCAACATGTCTGCGTGCCCTCATGACCTTCTGGAGTAATCTCAAGAGTTGGTCACACAGTTTAACAGGAGCTTGCTCAGGCTTAGGGGACATCAGCACTCTGTCAGGTATCACTGACAGGATACCTGAGGAAAACAGCTCAGATGGGGAGAGCTTGATTTGTCACAGTCTCAGAGGTTTCAAAGGTTGGCTGCATGTGGTAGAGGCTGCCTACCTCAGGGTGGAGAAGCAGGGAGAGAGCAACCAAGGATACATGTATCCTTCAAGGGTATGCCTAGTGACCCACTTCTCCCAACAAGAACCCATCTCAAATAGTCCACTCAACTTTGAATTCATCAATGGATTTTGCGATCAATGAACTTGGCATCCACAAGATACAGTCACCTGTCAGTAGCATCACCAGCTGAGGACCAGTCCCTTAACACACAAATCATGGAGGATCATTGTGGATTCAAACCATACAGTTGTCCAACAAGGATGTGGCAGAGCCAGGACTACTCTGTCAGGTCTCAAAGCCTTGCTTGTAAGCACTTGCCAACCTCTGATAACATGGTGCCACAACAGAAGACTCTATCCAACACTTGATTACATGCCCGAAGTATAATGTGGAAAGCTACAACACAGCATGGCAGTATGAGTTTGTACATATGAGAGCTTCTCTCATAGATTAGTATTGGGCCATGCATTTCCACCGCTGGGTATACTATGCATTGGAATATTTTGAGGTTATGTGTTGTCTTAGTTAAGCTTTCTATTACTGTGACCATGGTGACTCTTGTAAAGGAAAGCTTACAAGGCTGACTTACAGTTTCAGAGGTTCAGTCCATTATCGTCATGGTGGGACATGGCAGCATGCAGGCAGACATGGTGCTGGAGAGGAACTGAGAGTTCTATGTCTTTGATCCTCAGGCAACAGGAAGTGAACTGAGACACTGGGCATAGCTTGAGCATATGAGACCTCAAAGCCTACCCCCACAGTGACACACTTCCTCCAACAAGGCCACACTTCAACAAAGTCACACCTCCTAATAGTACCACTCACTGTGAGCTTATGGGGGCCAATTACATTCAAACTACATTCAAATTACATTTAAAACCAGAAAAGCACCAAACATTTTCAAAATTTATTACTTTTATATGTATGGGAATTTTGCCAGCACCAGTGTCTATATATCATGTGCATACAGTGCCTAAAGAGGCCAGAAGAGGACATTGGGTCCTCTGGGACTGGAGTTACAGATGGCTGTGAGCTGCTCAGTGTGGGTGCTGAGAATCAAACCCGGGTCCTCTGGAAGAGCAGTCAGTGCCCTTAACTTGGAACCATCTCTCCAGCTCCTGAAACAATATTTTTCAGCAAAATCAAAGCATGATAAGTACAGATCTTTGAGGAAACTTGGTGTCCTGGATGAAGACAGATGTTTTGACCCAGACAAGCCTGGTGTTGACTTCTGCCATTGATGTTTAGAAGCAACTTCTGTAACTTTGAGTTCCCACATGGGGTAGTGTGGAAGACATTAAGAACCTTAGGCCTCATGGAAATTTCAGTTATTCTTGTAAAAGAACTGTATTAGTTTGTGGATTTAGGCTTAGATGGAGTTCCATTATCACTGTCCTGGTTAAAATTAGTCAATCCTTCATGTACTCGGTAGTAGTTTTACTATATTGTCGTTCAAAATTTCATACATGTTGTGTCCATACAATGTGTGTATTAATCACACCCACAAGCACTACTTCTTTTTCAGCTTCCCCAGAACCCCAACAGTTTCCTCCTGGCTTCATGTTGTATTATTACTAATACTGTTCTCCTTGCCATCTTCCAGCTCTCCCATCCTTCACCCTCCCTTCCTCAGAGTTCGCTGAGCCTTAGATGGAGGTGGCGGAAGGCTGATGTAGATGACCTGCTCTGTCACTGACCACTCAGTCACTTACTCCCAGAACTCTGACCAGTTAGTCAGCAAGTCCCTGCATTAACCATTACCACTGCAAAAACAACCCTGGCCAGGGTTGAGAGCAGCACAGTGCTCTGGGTGTACATAGAAACGTAAAGAATGTAGTTTCCTTTTTTTTTTCTGGGTCGAGAGGAATCAGGAGAGTGATAGAGCAAAATGGCATGAGACCCACTTGCAGATGGAATTCTGTTTGTCAAACTGTGAAAGGAAAAAGTCTAATTGTTCTCAACATTTGTTGTGTTTGCAGTTGGCAGGAAGGGATTCCCCAATAAGGGCAGAGATGCCAGGAAATCTTCAGCACTATGGAAGGTAGGACTTTATTGTTGGGGTTACAGTATTAGGTTTCATTATCTCTTCTGGTAAAGATAAAATCATGGGCATTGAATTGCCCTACCAGCAATAATCCAGAAAGGAAATTCTATTGTTTCCAGTGACATTAAACTGTTTCTTGATTGTATTCTGATTTGGTGTTTACCGAATGGCATCTAGCATCAACAAAGCATTGATATCCATTGACTAGGAATGTGTTCTGTTTATGTTGTTTACAATTTATCTCATTGAGTTGAGTCATCTCTGTGTTTACTTTTAAGATTTCTTACTGGACCCTTGAACCTTAATGATCCAGAAGCAAAATGCAGATTCCCCAAAATTTTTGTAAATACAGATGACACTTATGAAGAGCTCCATTTAATTGTTTATAAGGTAACAACTGTTTTCCCTCCAGTGTTACAGATGAATACTAAAGCAAACCTCCTTTGCATGTGTAGACCAGCACCAGTTCAAACCTCTTAAGTGTTTCTTGGAAAAGTGTTGCAAGCTCTAATTTCTGTAAAATTCAAAATGGGTGCTCTTCTGCAGTAGGAAGTTTGTTTTCAACCCTTTTAGGCAGTTTTGCTGCTAGTGAAAGAATTACTGGCTAAGGCTGGATATTCAAGTATTCAAAGTCCCGAATGCTTACATACCAAAGGCTGTGAGAGGTAGTGCCCACAGAGCACAAATACCTCCCGTCTGTTCACTATGGCCATGCTCCAGTGAATTCTGCTTTTGCTCTGAACTCCAAAGTCTTAGACTAATTGTAAGGACAGTATTTTGTTTCATGATACTTCCTTGTGAGAATACGTATGTATGTTAGGTCCAGTTTTCTTTTCATTTTGGAACGAGGCTTCACTGTTCGCCCAGTCTGGTCTTCAACTCCTGGGCCAAGCAGTCTTTACTTCTGCGTCCTAGTAGTTAGGACTGCAGGTGTATGCCACTATGCCTGGTTAGTGTTTCTCCCTACGCCTCCCTCCCTCCCTCCCTCCCTCCCTCCTTCTCTCCCTCCCTCCCTCCTTCTCTCCCTCCCTCCCTCCCTCTCTACTCAGTCGTGGTACAAGAAAGAAAACTGATCACAAGTCTGTCTTCTTTCCTACCTTAAACTACAGATACATTTAATTCAAAGGCTTAGAAATTATGTCCCAGGAAAACAGAAGGAAAGGATAACACAATTTGAGGGAATCCTGTCATTGCCTGGATAGTGGAAAGATTAAAAGCAACGTCTGAACCAGGTGGTGGTAGCACTTGCCTTAAATCCCAGGACTTGGGAGGCAGTAAGATCTCTGTGAGTTCGAGGCCAGCCTGGTCTACAGAGTGAGTTCCAGGACAGCCAGGGCTACACAGAGAAACCCTGTCTTGAAAATCAAAAACAACAAAAAAAGCAATGCCTGAGAGAACTCCAAGAGTAGAGAAGGCTCCAGTCAAGGCTGTGAGGAGACAGCGTTGAGGCAGGTGACCACCTGTTTTCAGATCACACAGACACCCCCAAATCAGCAGGAGCCAACATAAGCCAGATGTGGGAAGTGGGCTTGGTGAGAGAGGAGTAAGGAGGTGTTGTCTCTAAGCCAGTAGGTCCCTCCCTCTTCCTGTTCTTGCACACAGACAGGCCTGCAGTCGACTCCTCCTGGAGTTCTGTCTGCCGGCATGGCTGCCTCTCTCATCCTGTACACGTGTAAAGCTGCCGTCCCTCAGCAGCTTTGGGTTCTCTTAAGTATGACCAAAAAACCAAAAGAACCCTACAAGCTCTAAAAGGGGAGAACTGATTCTGGGGATAGATGAGGACTTTAAAAAGTTCGTACACACGAAGCTGAAGAGGTGACTCAGCAGTTGTGAGCCCTGGGTGCTCCGGCAGAGGACTGAGCTTGGCTCCCAGCACCCAGGTGGGCAGCTCACAGCCGTGTGTCACTCCAGCTCCAGGGGACCTGACGTCCTCTTCTGACCTCTGTGGGCACCAGGTACACATGTGTTGCACAGACATACATGCAGGCATGTATAATAAAGTAATCAGTATGCATTGATTAGAGGAGTTGTGTGCATTAAGGTGAAGCAGGCTGATGTGAAAGGATCCTAGTGTAATGGTTCCTGACTATAAGTAGAGCACTCAGGAGGCTGAGCAGGAAGGTCATGAGTTTGAGGTCAGCTTAGCACTTAGAGTGGGAGTATCGTGTGTATGAAATGCTCCCCCTGTCTCTTATACACATCTAGATGTGTATAAGAGACAGGAAAGGGACCACGCGAAATGTGGGAGGAGATGAAGCCCTGCAAAGGTAAAGAATATAAAGCTGAGCGGTGGTGGCGCACGCTTTCATCCCAGCACTAGGGAGGCAGAGGCAGATGATTCTCTGAGTTCAAAGCCAGCCTGGTCTACATAATGAGTTCCAGTGTAGTTCCAATGTTCATAATATAGCTGGCCAGAGCTACACAGTAAGACCCTGTCTCAAAAAAAAAATTATTGTGATAAAGTATACACCATATATAAATGTTAACACCATCTTTCAAGAACTCTTTGTCCTTTGTACAGTAACTCTCCATTTTGCCACCCTGAAAATAGTTTTTAAAAGTTTTTTATTAAAAAACTTTTTATTAAATAGTACTATTATTTTATCCAAGATGGGTAATTAACAAGATACAGTCATGGAAGGAAGTAGCTCAGTGTTGTTTTTCTAGCACACAGCAAAGCCCTGGTGTCTCAGTTAGGGTGTCTGTTCCTGTCATAAAACACTAAGACCAAAAGTACATTGGGGAGGAAAGGATTTATTTTAGTTTATAGTTCTATAGCACAGTCCATCTTCCAGGGAGTCAGGGCAGGGCTGATGCTGAGGCCATGGAGGCGTGCTGCTTACTGGCTTGCTCCTCACAACTTTCTCAGGCTGCTTTCCTATAGAACCAGGACCCGCCAGTGCAGGGGTGGCACCACCCACAATGGCCTGGGCCCTCCCACATCAGTCTCTAATTAAGACTTGCCCACAGGTCAGTGCTATGGAGGCATTTTCTTAATTCTGGTTCCTTCTCAGATAACTCTAGCTTGTGTCAAGTTAATGTAAAGCTATCCAGCACACACCTGGGTTCCATCTCTAGTACTACTTAAATACACCCCATACCACACCACCGAAAATTATGGAAGATAAGATTGGGGAAAAAAAGGGGAGATTAATTCTATAATTCACCATCAATTCAGGGAGAGGAGAAAATGCTTCATTCAGAGGGACACAGGTTTCCAGATTGGAAAGATCCCCTGAATGTCTGCCACAGTGAATAAGAGCGAGCCTCATCTGCACCCAACACTGAACAGTCTGAGATATGAAGAGAATGTCCTTAAGGGTTTGCACCTGTAAAAGACTCCGCTCCAGCTCCAGGTGCTACGCAACAGTGGGTGAAAGACTTCCAGAGTCCTGAGAGAAGAGCTGGGCGTAGCTCGGTGGTAGAGCACTTGTGTGGCTGTGTGAAGCCCTGGTTTCAATGCCCAGTGTCTCCCCAAAATAGTCTGAGGTTGTGAGAGAAAATGGTTTTGGTATAGGTTTTGATATTGTTGTTGATAATGATGATGACAAGGATGATGTTTAGTTTTTGGTGCCAGGTAGCAAACCCAGGGTCTCATGATGTTAGACAAGTACCCTCCCACTGAGCAGCATCCCAGCCCCACTGTAGATTTCTTTGTTAAACCAAACTGTTAATCACAGATGAGACCAAGAAACAGACAAACTTAGTAGAGTCTTGCTGCAGCCCTGCCTTCTCTCAGTACACTGCATAGCTGTGTGGCAGCCTGCCTCCAGACTGCCCTGGTTGACAGAGCAGTGTCTTCTTACAGTTGATTTGTTGAAATCAAGACAAGCTCACCACATTTGCTTACAGCACTCGCTCCTCCTCTCTGTACCAGTTGTAATCTCTGGTTTGTCTCCCCACAGGCCATGAGCGCAGCTGTGTGCTTTATGATTGATGGTAGGTGCTCTCCGGGGTCTGCTTGCAGCCTGACTGGGTCAGCTCTCTGCAGCTTGCTAGGTTCTGTCCTTAAATGGTCAATATGTTGTCACAAGCCTTGGAGAGGCTGTTTTAATCACTGCTCCCCATCTGGAACCTCTGTTGCCTTCATTGACCCCAGTTACATTTAAAGTCCTTCTCACTGACCAGCTTCCCTGTGCTTACTGACTGTGGTGGGTGGCAGTGGGGTCTGCCCTCTAAGGACTCAGGGTTAAGTGAGCTGTGTTTGAGATGAATCAAACAGCCGGTGACTCGAGTGCTGTGTCGTGTGTGTTAAATCAATACTTGACCTTCTTAGGTGTTTCTGGGGCAGGCAGCGAGTTTGCCACTACTTAAGGTATAGGAAGCCGCCACTCATAGTGAAAAGGCTTCTGTTTTCGTGTTAACTATACCATCTTTAACTTTCCTATTTCTGTTCAGTTTGGGAGGAAGGGCATCTGATTGTCTGTTTTATTCCCTGGTTGTCTTTATCTCATTTAGTTGATCAGTCAGTGTTTCATTGGAATGCTGTCAAGTGTTGAACAGTAAATGAGTAGGAACTGTTGGGCACAAAGTACTGTAGCACTGACTACTGTTCCTTAAACCCCTGCAGCCTCCACGCAGTTGACGCTGGATTTTTGCCGAAGATTGGACAGCATCGTTGGGCCACAGCTTACAGTGCTGGCCTCTGACATCTGTGAGCAGTTTAATATCAACAAGAGAATATCTGGGTTTGTATCTGCGTCATGTTTATCTCGTACACCAACTGCTAGGGTCGGGTCAGGTGGCAGTGGCTTTCACTGAAGAGCAGGGCAGTGTTAACACTACAGCATTCCCTCAGAACCCGGAAAGCGTCACATCTGTGGTGTCTCCAGGAAAGGAAAAGGTGTGTCCCCAGTTGAATTTCATTTTACTTCAGTGGAAGGGGCTGATGCAGCTTAGCATAGCTTTCACTGGGGATAGTGGGAAGTTTCCTTACACAGTGAGCTGCAGTCCCATGGCTAACTCCTTCATGGGACACACATTCATTCCAGCACTGGAGAGAAGCAACGTGTTAGTCTCCTAAATCGGGGTCAGCAGAGGTCAGTTCTGCCACAGACCAGGGAGTAAGTGAGGTGGACTTCATGGACAATGTACTTTCATTTAGACAGTCACAGAGCAGGGAAAAGATTTTGTTAAAGAAGTAGACCAGCTCTCTGGAAAATTCTATAGTATTAGATATTACATGTTATTATTGGATGAAGCATCGGTTACTGCTAACTGAGACTTTTTTTTAAAGTTTTTTTAAAGATTTATGTATTTTATGTGTATGGTGCTCTATCTCCATGTACACCTGCCCGCCAGAAGAGGGCACCAGATCCCACTATAGATGGTTGTGAGCCACCATGTGGTTGCTGGGAATTGAACTCAGGACCTCTGGAAGAACAGCCAGTGCTCTTGCCCTCTGAGCCATCTCTCCAGACCCCACTGAGATTCTTGCTTTGAACACTAGCCATTGAAAATACAAGACCTTTATATAGTCGGTTAATTACATTTGTTTATTGTGTGTGTCTAGGTCCAGGGATGGTTTGCAGGAGTCGGTTCTCTCCTTCCATCATGTGGGTCCTGGGTTCCAACTCAGGTCTTCAGGCTTGGTGGCAAGCGCCTTTCCCTTCTGAGTCACCATGCCAGCCCTACCATACAGTTTTAGTTCATGAATTTTGTGTTCAGGGGTTCTCTTGGGTTTTGTTTGTTTGTTGAGACAAGGTCACATGTATCGAAGGCTGCTGCCCTTGTACACTTTCAAAGTCTTCACACTGTGGCTGTGAAACTATTCTTTCCAGTTGTTACTGTCCCAATGTCATGTTTGGACAGGTCTGAAAAGGAGCCCCAGTTTAAGTTCATCTACTTCAACCACATGAACTTAGCAGAGAAAAGTACAATCCACATGAGGAAAACGCCCAGTGTGTCACTCACATCTGTTCATCCAGATCTCATGAAGATTCTGGGTGACATCAACAGTGACTTTACCAGGTAATTCTAGCAGCTTCTCAAAGTAGCTGTTGCCTTTCTGAGACTAGACTTGAAAGGAATTGTATTTATTTTTTATTTGCTTGTTTATAAGTTTCACTCTATAGCCTAGGTGGCTATAGAGTGATCCCCCTGCCTCAGCCTTCCCAGTGCTGGGATTATAGACATATGCCAGCATACCCAGCTAATTAATTTCCTTTAAATCAAGTGACACAGAGCCCCTGCAAAGGGCTTAGGCTCCACCCACTTGTGGGTGCTAGTCCCACGTCACACAAAGTTGTCCCACTTCACACGAAGTTGTCCCACGTCACACAAAGTTGTCTTTCATTCGCACACAACTCTTTGACTATTTATAACGACAGCTTAGTGCCGTTTCTTGTTTTGAATTCTTTTTCTCCTCACAGTCGAGCTGTGTATAGAAAACTGTCCCATCTGAAACTTTCTTACAGAGCGGATGAGGATGAAGAAGTCATTGTAAAAGCCATGAGCGATTACTGGGTTGTTGGGAAGAAGTCTGATCAGCGGGAGCTGTATGTGATTCTGAATCAAAAGAACGCAAACCTGATTGAAGTCAATGGTAAATAGGATTGGTCTTTCAATTTTAATGCCACTGATATTTCAAAATTATCTTTTCCCTTTATTAAGAAACATTATAGAACCTGCACCTGGTGGTGCACACCTGTAGTCCCAGCACTCAGGAGGCTGAGACAGAAGCATCAGAAGTTCAAGATCATCCTCAGCTGCATAGTGAGTTTTGAGGCCAGCCTGGGCTACATGTGACCCTGTCTCAAAAAAAACTAAACAGAGCCTGTGAAATGGCTTAGTGGATACAGGGACACTCTGCCAAGCTTGATGACATGAGTCTGATCCTGAGACATACAAGTTGTCCTGTGACCTCCACATGTGTGCCCACGCCCACGTACTCTCCTGCACATACACAAATAAATATGAAGTATTAACTTTAACAATGCCTTAAAAGAAAATTGTTTTTGCCAGATGATGGTGGCGCACACCTTTAATCCCAGCACTTGGGAGGCAGAGGCAGGTGGATCTCTGGATTCGAGGCCAGCCTGGTCTACAGAGTGAGTTCCAGGGCTACACAGAGAAACCCTGTCTCCAAACTACCCGCTACCCCCAAGAAAAAACAAGATTGTTTTCTGAAGTGCTACAAAAAGAAAAATAAATCAACAAAATCAACAAACAGCCCACAGCTGTACACACTGTGTATATAGCCTGTGATGAGAACAAGTCTCTCTAAACAGGCTGCCAGATTGACATGGCACTTCCAGCTGTCACCATCTGCACATGAGCAGAAAAATGCAGACAGTTTTTTCTGCCTTCTCATCAAAGTGGGCTGGGGCTGGCTCTCTGCACAGTGTGATCCAGCGGCTGCTCTGTGGGTCTTAACGAATGGTCCTGGTTTTTCTCTCCTTTAACTCCTCCTGGGTCTTCCCCCGCCTTCCAGCTTCCCCAGTCCAACCAGCTTCATGTTCTCCCTTGCCTTCTTTTTAAACCAACATTTTAATAGCATGAAGACAGCATTCTAATGACACAATGTCTAAAATTATGCTTTAAACATATCCAAATTAAAAAAAATCTTTTGTTATCAAAATTTCCTTACTTTCACACATCCCCTTGAATATTAAAAATGCACCACTTTCAAAGTAACAAAAAAAAATGTTGTCCTGGAGAAAGGGTGGTGTTGGGCCTCTCTGCTGCTCAGCTGTAGAGTGGCACTGACAGCAGCACAGGTAGGGGACATATCCCATTAAGCACACTGTAAAGGAAATCGAGGGTCTTATATCTTTTCTTTTGTCTGTGTTTGTTTTGAGGCTTTTGTTTTGTTTTTTGAGACAAGATCTCCTGTCTGGGTGGCTTGAAAGTTGCTATGTGGACCAGTTTGACCTTGAACTTAAAACCATCCTCCTGCCTTTCTCCTAAAAGTCGTGATTACAGGAGCCTCACCATGCCCAGCCTTAAGACATTTTCTGTCTACATTCGCATTAATATTTGTGTACATGAAAAGCATCAGTTAGTGCATGCCTGAAATAAACAGGAATTTAGAGGAGTAGGCATGTAGCTCCATGGTACGTCATTTGCCTGCATACTCAAGGCTCTGGGCTCGAGACAGCAGCACAGAAATTAAAATGAAGTGGGACTGTAGTAAAATCAAGGCCATTATCTCTGTGAAGCACTTGATTTACATCTCAAGTTGTAGCCAGAGTTTCTGTGCACCCCATCAGCTTCTGAAGAGCCTCACACGTCTAAGGCCCCGACCCATGGGCATCTCAGGCCCTCCTCGAACCAGTTCTTTCAGATCCAGAGAGTGGTAGGTATTTCTAGTGTGTTGGGAAGCAAGGTCTCTGGAGTTTGTTACAGTTTCCCTGACTGCCTTCTCTGTAGGTTAATTTTGTTTGTTATTGTTGCTTATGCTTCTGGAATTTAAAGTCAAAATTAATGCAGACTTACTTATTTATCCCAAAGAACTGAAGGTACTGATCAAACCATCTGACCTTTAAAGAAAGAAGCTGTGTTCCTTGACACACTGTTTTCTGTTCTTTCTGCAGAAGAGGTGAAGAAACTCTGCGCCACACAGTTCAATAACATCTTCTTCTTGGATTGACTCTGAAGGCTCACCAACACCTCTTTAACAACCTCAGCAAACCTTCTGTTTGCCATCACAACTTACTGGTCATGACATTGGCTGGGTTAGTGACAATAGGAAAGCAATACCTGCTTTGAAAAATCAATTTCTACTTGGTCCGATGATTCCCTGAGGTTTTTAGATGCTAAATATTTATGTGGAATTAATTAAAGGTAGTCAGCTGAATATCATTGCATTCTTCTGACATTATGTGGATATTTTACTGGGAAATAAGACTAATAAATTGTTAAAGTTTTTAAAAATTCTGGTCTCCTGTTGAGTCTTCTGTTGCTGGTTGTTTGACTGCACTGGCCAGTGGGGCTCAAAACTCATGGTGAGGGGCCAGAGACACAGCTCAGCTGTTAAGAGCACTGGCTGCTCTGGCAGAGGACTTAGGCTCAGTTCTCAGCACCGACACTGGGTGACTCACAGCCTCCTATAACTCAAGCTGAGCTCTAGGACAATGGTTCTCAACCATTCCTCATGTGGTGACCCCAACCATAAAATTATTTTTGTTGCTACTTTATAACTGTAATTTTGCTGTTGTTATGAATCGTAAAATATTTATATGCAGGATATCTGATATGTGACCCCTGTGAAAGGGTTGTTCAACCCACAGGTTGAGAACCACTGCTCTAGGGGCTCTCAGGCCCTCTTTTGGTCTCCTTGGGCACCTGTACTCACATGTACACACATCCACACATACAATTAAAACTAAAAATCTTAAAACAACAACTAACAGTCAGTATTCTGACAGTGTGGGATGCTCAGTGGGAGTCTGCCTGCTCATGAGAGAATAGTGAGGTGCTGATACGATCACCCCAGAGCTGTCTAACCAGAAATTGTTCCTCCTAAGAGCCATAACACCCTGTATCTCTTCACAGGTGAGGTGAACTATGGCTGAATTTTACTTAACCTATTTTGATGATCTGGACAGCCTAGGGTCTGGGAGAAAATTAGCTGAGTGATCTGAAAAGCACAGTATTTCCCAGCCCCCAAAGCAACTCTGCAATCCCTGTCGTAAACTCCATGAACCTACTGTGTTAGGGGTGAGGGAACAGCTTCACCAGTTTGTATTGGCTCCATTGTTCCATGGTTCAAATAATTCACAATTTCCATTATGATTTTTTTCTCTGCCTGTGTATAACTTAAGACTTTGGTCTTTAGTTACCCACCACACTGGGCTTTTGTGTGTGTGTCCCCTGAAGAGGTCGTGGTTGTCTGTGATGTGTTCTTTGGAGTTGCACATGTTTGCCTCAGCTAGCATTTATTCTCCATTGCATTCTGGCTCCAGAGTCTGTGTATTAATCAAAACTTCTAGTTGAGTTGCTTTATTATTTTGCTAATTGCAGGTCTTTTGTTTCTCTGGTCAATATGGTAATTGTCCCTGGGACTCTGCCAGCTTTGCAGGGCTAATATGTAGATTCAAACGTGTGATACTTCCTTTGGGTTTCGACTCCTTTGCTGTTGTCTTAATTTGTGTGTGTGTGTGTGTGTGTGTGTGTGTGTATTATAATCATGTCTATGTATTTATGTATTTATGTTTATGCAGATGTGTGTGCAGATATGCAAAGCACATGAGTGTATGAGTATGAAGGCCAGAGGTCAACATTGGTGTCTTCCTATATTGCTCTCCATCTTTGTGTGTGTGTGTGTGTGTGTGTGTGTGTGTGTGTGTGTGTGTGCTTATGGTGCATGGGTGTATGTCTGTGCACATGAGTGAGGTATGTATGAGTGTGTCTACATGTGTATGGGTGTGCTTACCTGTGCATGCTCACATGGAAGCCAGAGATAGATCTTGGATGTCTTCTTCCACCACTCTCCACCTTGTTTTTTTATTTAATAATTTATTTTTTACTTTTTGTGTGTACATGTTACTTGAATCCACAAAATCCATACGACAGTGCCAGATCCCTTGGAGCTGTAGTTACAGACTACTGTAAGCTGCCCCAGTGTGAATGCTGGGAACCAAACTTGGGTCCTCTGCAAAAGCAGCAAGTGCTCTTAAGCACTGAGCTAGCTCTCTANCCCCTATTTTTGTTTTTTTGAGACAGGGTCTCACTATGTAGTCTGGCTAGCCTTGAACTTGCAGCTGTCTCCTGCCTGTATCTCCTGAGTGCTGGGATGGGCCACTATGTCCAGCTAACTTTGATTTATAAAAATACATTTAATACACATTTACTAATATGTACATGTGTACATACTCATTTAGTTCAGCTTTTGCAAATGCACCCATACAAGAAACTTAAGAGAGCATCCCAGAAACTGGAATCAGAAGCCAAGCTTAAACCCTTTATTTTATGGGACATTTGTCACAGAGCTTTTATGTCTGCCTGTCCTTGCAGCTCAACTGTGACACCCAGCACCTTCACTTCTTCTTCTTCTTGCCAGGGCTAGTCTTGCTGGTCTGGGTGGAAGCTGAGTCCTCTTTAGGAGGGCTGGGTGTGAGTGGCAGCAAGGGTGGAGCCTCCAGTGGTTCCTTGAACACAGTGATGTCAACATCAAAGTCTTGTCTCCTGGCCTCTTCTTCCCGTAGGATGTTCAGTCTAGAAATCAAAATGAGAACTTAGCTATTGTTTTCTGTGAAAATTTGAAGCCAGTTTTAAATATTTATTTTTATTTTTCAAAAAATTTTCCTGGGCAGTGGTGGCTTACGCCTTCAATCCCAGTACTAGGGAGGCAGAGGCAGGTGGATCTCTGTGAGTTCAAGGCTAGCCTGGTCTACTGGAGTTCTAGAACAGGTTCCAAAGCTATACAGAGAAACCCTGTCTTGGGGAAAAAAAAAGTATGTGATAGCTGGGTGTGGTGGCACACACCTTTAATCCCAGCACTTGGGAGGCTCTCAGTGAGTTCAAGGCCAGCCTGGGCTGCAGAGTGAGTTTCAGGCCAGCCAGAGAGCTACACCGTGAGACTCTGTGTCAAGAAACAAGCAAACATGTTTTATTTGCGTGCATGGGGTGGGAGGTTATGTGCACATCAGAAGATGTTTGATCCCCTGGAGCACAAATTACAGGTGCTTGTAAGTCACCTGACATGGGTGCTGGGAATTGAACTCAAGTCTTATGTAGGAGCAGTACACACCCTTACCCTTGAACTATCTAGCTAGCCCCAAAACCAGTTTTTATGCTATTTCAGCAGTGCTTGTGAATAAAATGGTCTATTGTATTTAGAGTGCTCCAGGTAACACCTTCATGTTGATAATGTGACTCCGGGGGTGCTTTTCTTTGCAGCTAAGAAGCTGGAAAACAGTCTGGTGAGGTCATCATNCCTTCTGTCCCACCTGAGTGCTGAGCTTGTAGGCTTCATCATACCCAGCTGCAAAATACACAAAAGCTTTGGAAGCTCTGGGAAAAGCAGAAGCTTTTTTTTTTTTTAATCTTTTTCCAGTGCTAGGGACCAAATCCAAGCCTCACATGTGTTAGGCAAGTGTCTACCACTGAGCTGCATCTCTAGTCTTCAGGTACTGTAAGCCTGTGGTCCTAGGACATCATTGTATACTTCACTGTAAGCCTGTGGTCCATCTGCTTCAGGTAGCTCCTGAAGACAGGAAAGACAGCTGAGCAGGCACCATAGAGGACAGGTGGGGACCCTGTCCTACCTGGCTTCCAGCTCTTCATTCTCTAGCTGCCTCTGCTGAGCCAGTGCTGCTTCCTCCAGCTGGTTTTCCTTCACTTTCTCCTTGAGCGTCTCCTCACGTTTGTAGGCGCTGAAGAGCACACTCACAAAGAAGACATAGAGGTTGTTCACCCAAATGTTGAGTTTCTCTTTCTGTTCGTCTTTGGGTTTTTCACTTTTCTCTGCAGTGGGGCATAATTAAAACAAACATTAGTACAGTGTATGTGGTGTCTCTGTCAGCTGTGGTGATGCAGGGCCACTACAGTCTGTGAGCACTGAGGAAACTGCAAAATGCATTCCATAACAACTGGGAGGAACAAGTGCCCAGTGGCCCAGGGCTGATTGTCAATCCTGCCTTTCAGCCCCCTCCCATATGCCTTTCTTTTTCTTGAACAGCAGAAATGTTTTGTTGTTGTTATTTGTTTTGTTTTGTTTGAGATAGGGTCTCACTGTGTAGCTCTTAGACCAGGAACTCACTCTTAGACCAAGCTGGCCTTGAACTCACAAGGATCTGCCTGCCCCTGCCTCCTGCGTGCTGGGGGATTAAGGGTATACACCACCACGTCAAGCTTTTTAAAAAAAATTATACACATATATGTATGGGATACACACACACACACACACACACACACACACACACATATATATATATATATATATATATATATATATATATATATAAATGGGAAGAAGTGTATGTGCACATGTGAGGGCAGGTGCCTGCCGAGTACAGAATAGCTTGTAAAGTCCCTGGATCTGGAGTTACAGGCAGTTGTGTCTGGAACTTAACTCTGGTCCTCTGGCAGAGCAATTATGTGCTTTAAAATTTTTTTTAAGATTTAAATTTTTATTAGATTTGTTTTATGTGAATGTACATGTGTACCACACGAGTGCTTGGTGTCCAGAGAGGTCTGAAGAGGGCATTGGATCCCCTGGAACTGGAGTTATAGATGATTATGAACTACCATGTGGATGCTGGGAATTGAACCCCGATCCTCTGTAAGAGCAACAGGTGTTCACCATTGAGCCATCTCTCCAGCCCTGAAATATGAGCTTCTAACCAAAGAGCTATCTCCCCAGCCCCTGACTCTTCAATAAAAATGTCTTCATCGGTGTGTGGCAATACATCATTTTCCAAATTCACTTTTGAGATTTTCCAAAATTTTTCCAGGCCCCGAGTTTGCACCAAATGTCATACTTGAGGTTACAACTTAATAAATTTCATGTTTATGAAATTATTTTGTTAAGAATAACAATGTGTTCTTTTGCCAACATAAATGTCATTTTTTTGTCTACTGAAATTAAGATCTACCAAATTAGAATTATTTTATGATTTCCTCAGACATGTCAACCACGTAAGGAGAAATCAGAGATTCCCAAATAGTTCTCCTCATTCTTCATGAAATGAATGGGACTGAACGGGCAGAGCGTGAGAGACTCCCTAGTGGCCCCTCCATCCTCAGCCAGGGTGGCATTTAGCTATCTGGGACAAGTACATGACACCATCTGTTTCCTGCGCATCCAGAGCCTGAGTGCCACTAAGATAAGGACAGCTTTGTTTCTGAGTGAATTCCGGCTTCTAGAGAACTGGAGATCCAAACACTTCCCAGGAGCTGACATCTTTCTTCCCTTTCTTTCTGAGATAATATCTAATTCTTCCAGATCACCATAACTTTTCTAGTCTTTTTAGTGTGGGGTCGAGACAGTTGTGTAGGCCAGGCTGGTTGGGAACCCCTGGTTCTCCTGCCTCCACCTACCAAGGGCTGAGATCACAGGTGTGCCCCACCATACCTGGTCATTTCTGTAGCCTTTGAAGCTATCCTAACTTGTTAGTCACTTGGCAAATTTTAAAATGTAAAGAGTTGGTGCTGGGATTATAGCTCAGTGCACTGGGAGGCATTTGCTAGCGCATGTGACAACCTGATTCCAACCCAGAACCACAAAAAATAAAAGAAATTGCAGAGAATGGAATTATATGCAACCCAAGACTCCAATTATTAAAGTCAGAACAAGTCTGAAAATGAAGAATTATAGCTTCTTATATTCCCACTCAACTGAGTAGCCTAGAAAACAGTAAATCACAGCCATGCAGATGAGGTCAGCAGAGGAAGTGGGATTATGTGGGCCAAGAGAATGGCTTTGACAGCAGACAAACCAGTAGCCATAGGCACAGTCACTGGCACACAGTGGGCATTCAACTACTGTAAAAGGGCCAGAGGTACAAGGCAAAGCAAGATACAGCTAGAGCCGAAGACCAAATGCCGACAAATAATATCAACAGTCTGAAGCAGAGACAATATTTCAAAAACAAAAAGAGAAAGTAGATATGACAAGGTACAGATGTTGCCACCGAGCCGGACAACCTCAGTTTAATCCCTGGGACCTGCACGGCAGGAGAGAGATAAGTTGTCCTGACCTCTACACACACGCTGTGGAACACTAGTGCCTACAAACGTAAGTGCCCACAGACATACACAGAAGAGACACAAGATGAATTTTTTAAAAAGACATTAATTGGATTTCCCTTTAGAAGTCTTTGTTCTGGAACTGTACGTCTTGATCTCGGAAAGATTTTCACTAAGCACAGCCCTCAGGATGCCGGCCACCACAGGAGAAACACTTGAGGACCTTTCTGATTCACTCCAAAGGCAAAGCAAACAAGGAGGGTGTGCTACCTAGAGGGCAGATTTCTGGGGGCTGCTCCATCCTGAACGCGGGGCTACTGGAGGCACAGAACCTATGCGGGCCGGCAGCACTTGAGCAACAGTGAGCTAAGGGAGAGCGTGGGAGGAGACACTGCAGCAGCTTTCATCAGCAAGTGCAGAGTCCGCAGGTGAGTTTGGGGGAAACGCTTACTGGACAAAAAGAGCCCAAGTGTGGTTTGTAGCGGGGATGCATGTGTGCATCGCCGCTAGGAATGACTCATTAATGAAGGAAGTGCCAAGGAAGGGACAGCCGTGCAAAGCCATAGAGCAAGAGGACAGAGCTGTGAGAAAGTCCTATGTGGCGCGCAGCCTGCTACAGAGTACAGTCAGGAAGGGAGGGACCATGGGGCATGTTGTGTCATGGGACCTAGGCTAGAGTCAGAGTGACATATGGAAGAAAATCCCCAGTACTCTGTTCACACAGTAGAGCCAGGTGAGCCTAGTGGAGGAGGAGGAGGAGGAGGAGGAGGAGGAGGAGGCGGCGGCGGCGGCGGCAGCGGCTGGAAGCCCATGAAGAGTGCTTGTCTAGCGTGCACAAAGCCCTGGGTTTGGATCCCCAGTGCCACATAAAAGAGGTTTGGTGGCATATGCCTATTATTCCAGTACTTGAGAGATGGAGGCACAGAGGATCAGAAATTCCAAGTCATCCTTAGCTACATTAAAGTTAGAGGCTAGCCTGGGCCACATAGTGAGTTCCAGGCCAGCCTGGGATACACAAAACTCATTCTCAATAAATAAATTTTTAAAAGAGGATGCAGGAAGGTGTTGTGGTCCACACCCTCAATCCTAGCACTCAGGAGGCAGAAGCAGGCAGCGCGCTCTGTGAGTTTGAGGCTAGCTTGGTCTACATAGTTCCAGGGCCAGCCTGGGCTGCATAGCTGAACTCAGCCTCAGAGTGGGAATGGGATGAGGCTATGGCTAGAGAGAGAAGCTGACTGCTGTGGGTGTGGCCAGCAGTGCTGCCTGAGGAGGCTGGGAGACAGCTGAACCAGAACCCTAGGGCTGACGCTATAGCTTGTGTCAGAGTATTGCCAGAGTTCATGGGAAGCTCAAGTTCAATCCTGAGTAGTGCTCCCTGCCCCCCGAAGCCAAAAGCCGCTGTGAAGGTCCATAGACCATACTGGATGTAATGTAGAAGTGATGGCTGTGAACACGGAGGTTCCCAGCTGGAGCACTCACCGTGCGGAGACATAAACACCAGCCCTCTTCCTTGAGGCTTGAGGTTCATTTTGGAGACTTTGTCCTCACTTAGGGACTTCTTGAGCTTGGGCTTTTAAAATAAACACGAGGGAAATGTTATTCTGCAGCATTATAAACTACAACCAGTCTTCTATATCGTAAATATTCAGGAGATTGTTAACGAGGCTCTTTCTCTTTTGCTTTTGTTGTGTTTAGAGACAGAGTCTCGGACTAGCCCTTGGCTGGCGGAGTGCTGGGCTCACAGGTGCGCACCAACGCGCCCAGCTCTAGTGTTCCAGTTTCATTTCTTTCTTCTCTCCATGTAGCCCACGCTGGCCTCCAACTCAGTACCACAGACCAGGCTGGTGTGAGGCTATTCTTGTTTTTGTGTTGAGCTAATTTAACTTTTAATTTTTTGAGGCAAAGTCTCAGTGTGTAACCCTGGCTGGCCTGGAAATCTCTATGCAGGCCAGAATGCACTTGAACTCACAGAGATCTGCCCGCCTTTGCCTCCCAGGTGCTGGAATTAAAGGTGTGTATCACACCGGGCGGTGGTGGCACATGCCGTTAATCCCAAGAGGCAGAGGCAGGCAGATCTCTGTGAGTTTGAGGCCACCCTGGTCTACAGAGCTAGTTCCAGAACAGCCAAGGCTACACAGAGAAACCATGTCTTGAAAAACCAAAAAAAAAAAAAAAAAAAAAATGGATGTGTATCAATACACCCACTTCATCTACTTTTTTCTAAATTATAAAGTATCTTTTTGAGCTTGGGTTCTTTCCCAAGATCAAGGTTCTATCTGGCAATAGCCTGCTTGTTGGCAGAGTCTTGAGATGGCCTGGGCATCACATGGTGAGGGACAAGGAGCTAATTTGACTATTTTTCCACTGAATAAAATATTGCAGTTTGGAGCCAGAGAGATGGCTCGGGTCAGGAGCACTTGCTGCTCTTGTAGAGGATGTGAATTCAGTTCTGAGCATCCACAGGACACCCAACATCCTCTTCTGGCCTCTGTGGACACCCACACTCACATGTGCACACACAGGCATAATTTAAAATACTGCATTTTGGGGTGGGGGCTGGAGAGCTATAAGAGCACTTGTGACTCTTTCAAAGGAGCCAGGCTTTGATTCCTAGCACACACATGGCAGCTCATAACATCTCTAACTCCAGTCCTAGGATTCCAATGTCCTCTGCTGGCTTCTGTATGCACCAAGTCATACAAACATACATGTAGGTAAAACACTCATACACAGAAAAATGAATTAAAAAAATTTCAGTTGGGCAGATGTGGTGGTGCATGCCTGGACTCCAAGCATTTGGGAGGTAGAGGCAGGAAGATCAAGACTCCACAAGCCCTCCTTTCTTACATAGGGAACTTGAGGCCACCCTGGGCCAGACCTTCTTGAAAAAAACAAACACACACCCTCCCCCACACAGTATAGCTCAGTGGCAGAGAGCAAGCTAGTGTGGACTAGGCCTGAGTTCAGCTGGCAGCACCACAAAATAAATTTTAAAAACAACATATAAATAAGTAAAAGTGAAGTGTTTAAGACAACCAAACCAACCAACCAAACAACAAATCAATTTGTATTATTACAGGAAGGAGTACAGTTCAGTTCCAGCACCTAAGTCATGTGCGTGAGTGTGCACGTGCGTGTGTGCGCATGCGTGCCTGTGTGTGTGCGCGCGAGTGCGTGTGCGTGTGTGTGCGAGTGCGTGCCTGTGTGCGTGTGTGTGTGTGTGTGTGTGTGTGTGTGTGTGTAGACCAGAAGACAACGTGTAGGAGTCGTTCTCTCCATCCACCGTGTGGGACTCATGGGCAGCTCAGGTAGTCAGGCGAGGCCACGGTACTTGTCCCTGCTGAGCACCCCTCCCCACAGCTTTAATGACCACAGACATGTGGTGGCACACATTCTTCTGTCTCCATCTGGAATTCACCCTTGTCCCCAGCTACCTGCTGTCACTGCTTACATGTTTTACAGGCACCTGAAGCATGTCTATAATCAAGCTGTAACTTTGGCCCTCCAATCTCATCCCTGAGATTCTGGTCTTCAACATTATACTAAATAGTAACTCTTTATTCTCCCAGGCTCCCCTTTGCCTTCCCTTTCACTCCAAAGCCCCTCGGTCCCAAGCCCTCCTCCCATCCTCTGACCGTGATGTTTCTGAGAGCTTCCCATCCGGTTTGTCAACAGAAAAGCCAGAGAGTCTGCTTGAAGATGTGCCATTCTGATGGCTTCCCATCCCATCTCACTCGGAATCAGCCATGCCCTTCACGTACTCCTGCAGTATGAAGGAGTCCAGCTCACAATGACAGGGACAGATTCTGGAATCAAACTGTCTAGACACAAGCCCCCAGCTGCACTGCTTGCTGGGTATGTGACCATAGGCAACGATGTAACCTTTTTGCTCCTAGAAGTTACAACAAGGCCTGAAGTTCATCGGAGGCCTCTGAGTGAGTTGACCCCTAGGAAGTGTGGGGCACCTGGCAGGGCCCTGACAACGAGCGCTGCTGCTATTCACTTGCTCCACTCTCCATGCAACACCAGCCTGTGAGGTCAGTGGGAGACAGAATGTCCAGGGTTGTCCTCAAAACACAGAAGTGCTCTTCACATAATGGCCACAGGGTCGTCACTGACACTGTAACATGTTGTCAGGACATGGTAAGCTGTAAAAACTAACCTCTGATTTCCTGATTTTACTATCAGGCAGAATGCCTATCTTGTCAGCTGACGACTTGCTGCTGAGGTGGACCTCAGAGTCATGGCTTGTGACTGCACTCGGGCTCCTGTGGACGCTCTGAGGGAGGAGAGGCATGTGAGTATGGTCTCCATGCACGTGTGCACATGAGTGTACACACACTCATACACATGTGATCCTTTAGTGAGGTATCACTGATGTACAACGAGCTCACTGTGAGCATGTATCCACACCTGGGAAACATCACCTCGGACAAGACAGTGAGCACACTCATCACATCCAACTTCCCTGACCTCACTCCGAAATCCTTCCCTCTCCCCATTCCCAGGCATTGGGCTGCTTTCTACTACGACACTTGGCACTCTATAATTTCATATAAATTGACCAAATGCTGCGAGCCGCAAAAATATGAAGTAGGAACTCAGCTGGCCCTGACAAGGCTGACCCATTAGAGCCAAGGGCTCTAGTGGAGGGTGAAGCCAACACATAAGATGTTTTGGTGTTATTGCCTTTTGAATGTATTAGCTGTTTCCTGAATTGAATTTCCTATGTGCCCTTGTAGCCTTCCCATCTGATTCTTTTTTCAAGAACTTCTAACAGTGTGATTGATCGTTTATTGGGCACAACTTCCTATACATTTAGGGTATTTGGGTAACATCCCCCAGCTATGTGTGAAAACAGTCACACAGTCAAAACCTGTTTCCCACAACCAGGTCTTTGTTCCTCTCTTAGAGGTCTGTCTTCCTGCAATCATTTGGCAGACATTTGGTCAGTGTTAAGTGTCCAGGCAAAAGTATCTCATTTGAGACATTCTCAGACACCCAAGGACATAGAATTACAACGTGCCTGAATTTGTTGATTCACAGCCTTAGAGAGGCAGGGAACAAGTGTGCCCTGGGCTCACCCCACCAGCAGATAGGAAAGTACTGCCCCAAGCTAACCTCGCACTAACAAATTCTTAACTCCCTGTACTTTCACCTTGGTTTGTTAATCAGCTTATTACCTAAACACACGGATTCCCCTTTTCCTTCTCAGATTTCCCTAATTGATTTAAGGTCTCTCTCCCTCTCATTTGACCCTGTTCCCTTTAAGAGTTCACTGAGTCATAAAGAAAGCCTGGCGGTCACTGCCTGGTGTAAACTCTTATCTGTTTTTATGATCCTAAACGAACTCAAGCCTTGTGACCTTGCTTTGGCCGAAGAATTGCTGATTATATGTGTATAAAAACTGGAAACTTCAGAGACTCAGAGTAGAACTAAGGTAGAACACAGAGCAACTTGGGGTGGGACAAAGAGAAGAGCAGAGAATTGCACGGACAGTCAGGCCAGAGAGGAGCTACGAATGAGAGCTCAAAAGACGCTGTAGATTTAGGAGATGCTTACTTAGAACAATAGAGTGGACTGACTGAAAGAGCACAGTGTGCATAGATTTATTCTTACCCTCGGAGAAGTAGATTCCTAGCTGGTTGTGGATTCTTCCACAGACTCCGGCAGAAAGCTTTTGGGGCAAGACCCTAATAGCTTTTGTTAATGATACATTATGCACTCCCTTCCTTTGCAGGCAGGAGCTCATGTAGCCCAGGCTGATGCTGGACTCAATAGATAGCAGAGAAGGACTCTGAAGTCCTGGTCCTCCTGCCTCCACCTCCTGAATGTTGGGATCATGTGCCACCATGCCTGATATATAAGGTGCTAGGGATGGAGCCCAGGGCTTCAGGCATGCTGAACAAGCACTGTGCCTTCTGGGAAGCACCCCAGCTCAGATTTACCTGTTTTTTTTTCTATTAGTTTTTGCATGCCCTTTAAAGCTTCATCATAACATGAATAGCCAGTAGGACCTTCTCCTTTTACCTAGTTGACCACTTTACCACTATTAGATGAGACTCTGTCCCTGGTAATATCCTTTACCTTGTGTGATGGTTTGGATGTGAGGTGTCCCCCAAAGGAGCATGAGTTGGAAGCTTGATCCCCAGATGGTAAAACCATTGACTGAGAGGTGAGGGTGTCAGGGACCAGCTCGACTATCAAACAGTCCTTGAAGGAAGGAGTGAGGATTGAGAAATAATAGATATGAAAAATAGAGATGTAGATGTAAAAGAAAAAGACAGAGACACAGAATAGCATCGGGAGGGCTCTGGGTCAATACCATAGTCGCCCTGAGTTTATTCCTAATGGGCTTTTTATACACCAGCAAGGGGAGAGGCAAAAGACGCCCCCTTCAAGGTCAAGGTACAAAGTACAAACAGGTGTAGACCCTTCCTTAATTTTCAAAACTCCTGGTAAACAAGCCTTATGGCAAAGCATCTTATAATTAGGCCTTGAAGTATAAGATAACCTAGTAACCATGCCTTTGGCCAAAACATCCTATTATGCAGCCTTGCAGGGCAAAGCGAACTCAGACTCTCTGACCCTGAGTCAAGATGGAATAAGGCCTCACTATGGAGTCTCTGTGGGCCCCCACATGAGGGGATTATGAGAGCTCAGATAGAATCAACTGATTAACCTGCTGGTGACTTTGTAACTTGACAGCATTATTGGGAGGACATGGGGCCTGGTTGGAGAAAGAAGATTGTTGAGTGGTGGGGGAGAGTCTGGACTAACACACTCTGAAATATTTAGCCCAATACTGACTACTGTCAGCATGGGACACCAAGCTCTCTGCTTTCCCTTTTCACTGAGTTACGTCTTGATATTTACAGTTGGCTCGTTGTAGCCATCTGACAAGGCTGATGCGTGCCTCTGTCTGGGACGCAGCTCATTCTGCTATTTGTTCTGCTCTGTTTTCATTTCCTTTCCTTGCCTCCTTTTGGATGAAGCATTTTTTAGAAGATTTATTTTCAAGTATGTGTGTATATATGTACGTGTCTGTGCAGTGTCTATGAAACCAGAAGGAGCTGCTGGAGCCTCTGGAACTGGAGTTACAGGTGTTGCTCTGAGCTGCCTGTCATGGCCCATGGATCTGAGAACCCAGGTCCTCTGCAAGAGCAGCAAACACTCTTAACCCGAGGGTCATCTCTTCAGCCCCTGGACTGAGTTTTTTGTTTTTGTTTTTTTAAACTCTGCTTTATCTCCATTATTTTTATTTTACATTCATTGGTGTTTTGCCTGCATGTATGTCTGTCATGTATCTTGTGAGGGAGTCAGAAGCCCTGGAACTGGAGTTACAGACAGGCATGAGCTACCATGTGGGTGCCGGGAATTAAACTCAGGTCCTCCGGAAGAGCAGCAGGTGCTCTTAAACACTGAGCCATCTCTCCAGCCCCATTCCCTTCTGGCTTTAACTACAGGTCATTGGTATTAGAATGGTTTACAGTCAAGTTCTTTCACTTGGCAAATCTACCTTCAAGGCATATCATGCCACTTCAAGTGACAGAATTTTAGTAATTATTCCTTTTTATTTGTACATGTGTAGGACACGTGTGGGCTCTGAAGATCAANGAACTCAGGTCATTAGGCTTGGTGGCAAACGTCTTTAACTGCTGAGCCACCTCAGTGGCCCTGTGTTAGAACTTTAAAACTCGACTCCCATCTCCTCTTTTCCAGCCCTCCGGCTGTGCTTATCCTTTCCGTGAGCGTAGTTACTGTTGCTGTGGACAGCCCACTATCTTCTGAAGAGACTTTGAAAACAGATGAATCCACCACGTCACTCTTTCCAGCATTCCTCTTTCCTTCAGACAGACCTCCTCTCCATCTGCTAGCATTCTCCTTCTGTTCCAAGAAAGCCCTTTAATGTTCCTTGTATTTGCTGGTCTGGTCATGAATTCTTTCAGCTTTTATATGTCTGAAGAATTTTTCTTTCATCTTTACTTTGTTATTCCCCATTATCTTATTGTGGCAAAAATAAATGTAACTTAAGACTTAACATTTTGATTCGGGAGAATGGTATGAGGTCAAAAGAACAGGAGGCATGAAAGAGAGAGAGGAGACAAACTCACTGTTCTTCCAGTCTCCACGCTGTCATAGAGACAAACTTACTGTTCTAGTCTCAACGCTGTCATAGTTGTTTCCCCCGCCTAGTGGATATGTGAATTCAAGGTAACAAAGCAGCAAGAACTATTTTTTTCATCCCCCAAGAATCTAGCCTGTCATTCCTTTGAGGCAGTGATTGTGAAACTTGGGTTTTCTTTTTAGCTCTGTTGACCATCAGTGCACTAGGAGTCAGATGTGACTAGTCACAGAGTTCATTGGTTGCACTGACCACTCAGAAGAGTAATTTTAAACATTTGTTTTGGGAGAGAGGTTTTATAACCTGAAAACTCCCCCTTTTTTCCTTCTGCTTAAAACAATATAAAATTATTTCCTTCTAGAGTGGCTTAATATGGAAACTGTATTGCTGTACATAAAACACAGTGGGGTTCTGCAAAAAATCTTGCAGTCGGAGAGAGAGCTCAGCAGTTAAGAACACTTGCTGCAAGCCCAGCAGTGGGGGTGCACACCTTTAATCCCAGCACGTGGGAGGCAGAGGTAGGAGAATCTCTGAGTTCAACATCAGCCTGGTCTACAGAGAGAGTTCCAGAAGAGCCAGGGCTATATAGAGAAACTCTATCTTGAAAACAAACAAACAAACAAACAAACAAAAAGCAACAACAACAACAAAACACTTTGCTGCTTGTTTTGATTGCTTTTTGAGACAGGGTCTTACTATGTAGCCCTGATTGGCCTGGACCTTGTTACATAATATAGAACAGGGTGACCTCAAACTCATAAAGATCCACTTGCCTCTGCCTTAAAAACCAAACCAACAAATAAAAACAAGATCTCATGGGAGCCCAGAGGCCTTCAACTCAGGATCATAGCTCAGGATCATCCTGCACTTCTGATCCTCCTACCTCTATCTCTTAAGAACCAAGATTACAGGCACATGCCACAACACCTACACAATAGTATCTTTATATATATATTATGTATGTATATATATTTTACTATAGCTAGTTTATTGGTTGATTTTGATTATTTAAAGCAATTGAACTAGTGACAGTGGTTTGAACCTGAAATGTCTCCACAGGCTCACGTTTCAAATGCTCAGTCCCCACTTTGTGGCACTGTTTTGAAGGCTGTACAATCCTAGAATTAAGGCTTGGCGGGCAGAAGTAGGTCACAGGGGCGGGCTGCTAAAGGTTATATATACTTCTGGTTCTGTCCAATGAACAAGCAGTTTCTGTGTGGTTCTGTTACCATGTGACTTCCTTGCTATGATGGACTGAAATCCCTCTGAACCTACGAGCCAAAACACACCTTTCTTCCTTTAAGTTGTTTGTATCATTAAAATGTGAAAGTTACCAATAGAACGGCCTTTGAAACACTGGCTAGAGTCCTTTTGTTTCACTCTATTCTGTTGTGGATAACATAGGCCTGCAGTAACCACTTCCTTACATTTTATCTCTGAATGTCGTATTTTTTACCTCAATTTTAAAGGATAGTTTTGCTGGACATAGAATTTTTTTTTTTTACTAAACTTTTATTTTGCATTCATATGAGAGATAAGTAGCACACACAGGGAGGTCAGAGAACAACATTGAGGAGCAGGTCTCTCCTTCCACCATGGGGGTTCCAGGGATTGAACTCAGGTTGTAGGCTTGGCAGCAAGAATCTTTCTTTACCAATAAAGTCATCTTGATAGCTTGAATATGGAAGTTTTGCTTGATCGTTCTTTCTTTTAGCATTTTTGAATAGAGATTACCCCCCAAGGTCTTTTGGCTTCCAAAGTTTCTGGTATGAAATCTACTAGTCTTGCCATGGATCCCCTAAATGTGACAAGTCACCTCTTATCTTGACACTATGGAGGCTCTGTCTTTCAGTGGTGGTATTATGATGCATTAGTGCAATTCTCTTAGGGGTCATCCTACTTGGAGTTCTCGGATGCTTATATTCATGTCTTCATTAAATATGGGATGTTTTCAGTCATGAGCTTTCCATCCTCTGTGTGATTTCACTCCTCGTTTAAGGTATGCTCCTTCATCCATTTGATGGTGTCTGCTCACCCCTCAGTCTTTCTTCCTTTTCTTCCACAAGGTTTCTCCGTGTTGCCTTGGCTTTCCTGGAACTCACTCTGTAGACCAGGCTGATCTCAAACTCACAGAGATCTGCCTGCTTCTGCCTCCCAAGTGCTGGGATTATAGGCGTGGACCACCACGCCTGGCTTGGTCTTGCACTTTTGGTCCTCCTGCCTCTACTTCCCAAGTGCTGGGATGCCAGCACACCACAACCCTTTCAGGTAATGACTATCACATCTTTACTGTTGTTTGTTTTGAAACAGGGTCTCACTGTGCAGCGCTGGCTGCCCTGGAACTCACTCGGTAGCCCAGGCTGAATTGGAACTCAAAGATCCACCTGCCTCTGCCTCCCAAGTGCTGGGATTAAAGGTGTGTGGCCCCACTTTCCGGCTCACTTTAGATATTTTTAAATAACTGTTTTAAATTCCTTGTCTTAGAAGTCTGTCATCACATCTTTCTCTAAAGTCTCNGAGGGCTTCCCTCTTTCCTTTGAATGTGACATATTTTTCTTTATATGCTCTGTGATTTTTTATTGTTGTTGTTGTCATTTAAAACAGTATTTGAATCCAGTAATGTGGTTCCTCTGGATATCAGATTCTCTCTCTTTCCTACAATTTGCTAGTGTTTTTTTCTTTTGGAGACAAAGTTTCACTATATAGCCTCCACTGGCCTGGACCAAGTTGGCCTCAAACTCATAAAAAGCCACCTGCCTCAGGTCCTCTAAAAGAACAGCAAGTGCTCTTAGCTGCTGAAAGGTATTTTTTGCTGAGCATCGAATTCCATGTAGATGGGGGTTTATTTTGGTTTTGTTTTTAGACTGTTGACTGGGCCTTTTTAACACCTGGGCCTTTTTAACACCTGGGCCTTTGTGGGCATTTCAGATCTTGTAGCCTTCCTCCTGTGTAACATGGCTTCTCCGCACCAGCATTGGGAATACACCTATCGAAGCCCTCCATGAACCCTACTCCATTTCTCTCTGGTGATCCTTCCCTTGGCTCAGCTGACAATACAAGGGTTGGAGTTGTCTGCAGAAAATCACTCCATCTTGCCTTCCCCCAACCACTGTAGCTTATTTAGCTGCCGAATTGAGAGAAAAGGCTGGTCTCTACTGTGTTTTAAGGTGACCATCTCTGAGGGCCAGTTTCATCCCAGGAAGGAACAGTAATGAAGTTAGGACAAGTGAACTGCCAGTTTCCAGAAAGTGGGGAGGGAACTAGCCCCTGAGCTATAAAAACAACACAGAAACTACGCGTCATGATGCACTGAAAACCAGGCGTGAAGGTGGCAGATGGTGCCTGTGGATGTCCCCAGTCTGGCATATTCACACCCACATTACTGAGCTGACGGGAATGACATCTGCCATGGTTTAAGTGTCCTCCAAGACTCATGTGTAAGTTGTTAACTTAATCTGACTACGGTGCTTAGACATGGGCCTTTGGGGACTGGTTAAGGTTGGATAAAGTCACCAGGGTGACACTCTGCCCGCAGGGAGGGCATAATTAGATTCTAGAGCTTAAGCTTCCAGGACTATGAGCTACATTTCTGTTCTNGTTTTTCAAGACAGGGTTTCTCTGTAGCTTTGGTGCCTTTCCTGGAACTCACTCGGTAGCCCAGGCTGGCCTCGAACTCACAGAGATCCGCATGCGCCACCATTGCCCGGCTTACATCTCTGTTCTTAAACAAGGTTAGTTTCCTTCATTATCTTGTTATAGTAAGGAAGATGACTGTGCCCTCTACAAATTGTAGACAGATTCAAGGTGAACACTCACTTGCCTGGAGAAGAGCCCCAGACCCAGGTGGTGACCCTTAACCTGCTTGCTGATGATACCTGGCTAATGTGAGGCAGTGAGATGCTGAAAAGAACATGAAGCCCCCAGTTTCCTGTAAGGAATCCAAGGTATGGCCTGGGGATTTGTGGGAGAGCTGTCTCTTGGATCAACATTGAGAAAGCTCCCCACATGAGCAGCTCTGAAGAGTCTCCCAAGCTGGGTGTGGTGGCAAACACTTTTAATCCCACACTGGGGAGGCAGAGCAGGTGGATCTCCATGAGGCCCATCCAGCCAGGGCTGTATAGTGAGACCCTGTTTCAAAACAAATGAATAAAGGACTCTCCTAGCTATTGGGCTCAGGTGACCCCTAGAATGCCTCTTGTGGCTCCATGTGAATGTCTCATACATTGGAAACCCTTCAAGTCCACTAATGTGAAACTCCCAATAAAAATCTGTTGTCTTAATCTGACCCAAGCCTCATTTCCTTATCAATCAGGGTCCTGCTCTGCCAGGGTCTCCCAGTGGCCAAGGGCATCATCCACCCTGTGAGTAAGCTTCATGCTCAGTGATCTGGTCAGGACTGCATGCACACCCAGGACCTGTTTCCCGGCATCTTGGCTCTCATGTGAGCTTTCCACTCTGTACACTAGACAAAGCAGCTCACGGTAGCTTGCCTCAGATTCTCTCAGCTGTCCAGGTGCTTCTCATACCGACCTTCTCTGTGCTGTTTCCACCACTGTGGCCATTGCCGGGAAATACAGTTCCCCTAACTTAAACTACAAAACCACATGCTCCTTCCAATGGTGAAAGACAGTGTACTCGTTCTCAGGTCCTAAATTATCCCTTGGAAGTGTATAGAATAAAGGCCTGAGACAGTTTTGGTGAGACTCTAACTACCCCAGGTTGAAGTCACTCCTTTGCTTTATGAACTCTATCGTACTGTCTGTCACCTGGTTTAGTATTGTATGAATGCTGCCATGGCGGTTTCCAGTGACATCATCATATGGGACTTTTAAGTAGGATCTTGTCATCGGGTCAAAAATGCAGCACAGTGAGAAGCACAAGAGAGCTTCAAAGAACTCCAGGAAAACCATCTGCAACGATAAGAGGCATATGGAGGTTTCCTTTACTCTGACATTCTAGAAGGAACCAGGGGTTGCCTGGAGAGTTCCCGCTCATTTATTAATCTGTATATGTGCTACACACCTGTGCAGAACACATATGTGTGGAGGCCGGAGGATGACACTGGGTGTCTTTCTTTATTGCCCCCCACCTTGCTCTTTGAGACAGGGTCTCTCACTGGCTTGGAGTTCACCAGCAAGCCCCAAGGATCCTCCTGTCTTCACCTCCCCGGCACTAGTATCACAAGCATGCACTACCACACCTGACTTTTCACATGGGTTCTGGGGATCAAACTCAGGTCCTTATGCCTGCACAACAAGCACTGTACCAAATGAGCCCTCCCCAAGCCCTTTCTACTATTAATCTCCAGTTTTTGAAAAGGCAATTGTGTATACATGCATATCCTACTTTTTTGTATACTTAAAGCATAAGAAACTTGCAGCTTAAACTGGACCTGTAGCATTTGTAGCAACACTTTACAGACCTCAAGTTCAAAGTTGCTGTCGGTTCCATCATACACGAAGGGGCTATCCTCTGCTATCACGGTCATAAATTTGGTTGCAGTTAAGTCCTTATTTATCATCCTAAAGTCCTGTCAAAAGATAACACCAACCATAGATGCCTATAATTACACATGGGTATGTGTTTTAATGTCCATTACAGCAATATAACACCTTGAGAAAATGTATCAGAAGTCAGTGTCTTAAAAACTGATTATTTTGGAGCTATAGTCCCAGCACTGCGGAGGTAGGAGGATTGCAAGTTTGGGCCAGCCTGGGGTACACAGAAAGAGCCTTCTTTAGACAANAATCGCCGGGTGACTGGGGAGATGGCTCTGTCATAAGATACCATGCACAGCAGGCATGAGGACCTGAGTTCCATCCCCACTATCCATGTAAAAAGCTGCACACAACAGCAGCAAACACCTCTAATCCAGTGCTAGGGAAGTGGAGGGGGTAGATCCCTAGGGCTTGCGGGCTGGCACCCATATTAAGTGGCTCAAATCACTTGTGACTCCAGCTCCAGAGGATCCCAGGTCTTTTGGCCTTCAAGGGCACATATACATATGTGCATATACTCACACACAGGCACACACACATATACATAAATTAAAAAATTAGTGTAAAAGAAATGATACAGAAAGTTATCATTGTACTGTCTCTAGGGAAACAGTGGACATTAATTGGCCACTGAGGTATGACCACTGGGGGCTGCTAAGGCCACCAGTGAAGGTTTAGGGAAAGCAAAGGATCAGGCTGGTGCCACACGAGCCACTGAGGAACCCCACCAACACTAAAAGGAAACATAACGGGAAAGACTAGCAACCCCTGTGGCTTTGCAGAACACGAAGCATCTGACCCAATCAAGTCTCTGTTTCTGACTGCCGCTGTCTCGGACTTGGGGGAAAAAGAAGACATTAAACCTGACTGTGAGGATGCAGGCAGTCACACCCAGCATGCCCAACCTCTGCAGGGACAAATGAGCATGAGGAAAGAAGAGAACAGACAGCTGTGCACCCCCAAATAGGACACCCCCAAATCAGAGACTTTTAAACACATTTCCCTACATTTAGACAATAAGTTCTTGTCACTTTTCATATATATACAATTCTGTTAAATATGGGGGCCCACAAAAGTTTCCTAGTGTGATCTGAGCTTGCTTTACACAGCAGGACTGCATTAGGGGACGGCTTGACCACGTGCATGGTCACCAGGTGTCTGGGAGGGTCTGCACTTGGCTGTCCTGTGGGGAGGTCCTTTGCTCCTCCCCTTGGCATTCCTTTAAAAGCCCTTTCGCAGAGACAGTCAGGGCCCAATGGATTAGGATCCAGGCCCTCCCGAGGCTATCCTGTGTTTCTATCTCTCTCTCTCCAGCTATCTTTCTATCTAATTTTTCCTGCTGCTCCTGCTCAAGAGTACCCTGGGGAAAAGTGGGGGTGGGATGGACCCCCACAGTTAAACTCCTAAATACTCTCATTAATATTTGATTATTTCCAACTCGTTATTTGTATTCCCACAAGTACAAATTTAAAATATTAAGGAATAAAGCTAGTTTGAGAACAGTGTATACACAACATGTCAATTGTTTTTCAAATTAATGACTTTGGTTAGTTTTTGAGACAGGATCTTACTACTATGTAGCCTAGGCTGACTTTGAACTCCTGATCCTCCTGCCTCAGTCTCCCAAGTGCTGGGATTATACGAATTTAGCACTGAACATAGGGGTTGTGTGCCATAGGCAAGCATTCCATGGACAAGGTACAGTCTAGTTCTGACCAGCTAAAAACGCATTTAAAATTTTTATATTTATTTTATTTTCTGTATCTGAGTGTTTTGCCTGTAGGTATGTATGTGTACCATATTCATGCCTGATGCCCAAGGAGGAGGTCAAGAGAGGGCATCAAATCCCATGGAACTGGAGCTACAGACGATTGTGAACTGCCGTGTGGGTGCTGAGAACTGAACTGAGGTCCTCTGCAAAAGCAGCAAGTGCTCTATGCCACTGAGCCAAGTCTCTAACCCTAGTGTTCTATTTTTAATGATATTCAGGGCTGTCAAGATGCCTGAGGGGGTAAATGCACTTGCCACCAAGCTTCACACACACACACACCTGTCTCTTATACACATCTAGATGTGTATAAGAGACAGCACACACACACACACACACACACACACACACACACACGCACACACACGCACACACCCTGAATCAATACTAAATACAGATGCTAATAAAAAACTTTTTAATCTCAATTATTTGAGATTAAATAATAATATTTATCTCAATGGCCCCATGTGCATGAGAAGCTGTCGCAGGGCTCAGGCTTTCCTTTCTCCTGTTCTGTGAGCTTGTCGGGCAGGCATCCCTGTGCCCTTGCCTCTTGCTATCATGGATGTCTCCTGTGGAAGAAGACTTGTAAGCATTTGGTGGCGGTGAACGGTCACCTCAGATCTTCACCTCTGTCATTATGTAGCATTGATTTAATAAAAATCAAAGTGCCCATCAACATAAAGGCAATATCAACCCTAAGAGTTACTGGGCTTACTTTCAGCATCCAGAGGAAATTCCTCATCTTCATTGTAAGCTCATAGGGTGGGGATTCATTCTGTTTGCAGTAGGTTGTGTAAATCTCCCAGCACTTATCGATATAATTCATTGAGTAGAGGGTCCGCTGTTTCTCACTGAATAAATGACCTAAAGATACAACATTCAGAAGTGATTACGGGGCTGGAGAGATGGCTCAGTAGAAAAAAAAAACAAAACTCTGTTGTGCAAACATGAGGACCCAAGTTCAGATCCCCAGCACCCAAAAAGCATGTTGGGCATCATAACCTACCTGTAACCCTAGAGGTGGACGGGATTCCCGGGGCAAGCTGGCTAGCTAGACCAGCCAAATCAGTGAATGCAGGGTTCAGGGAGAGACCCTGCCTCATAAATAAAGTGAAGACCAATGGAGGGGGATCCCTGATGTCAACCTCTGGCTTACATATGTGCACATACACACATCTGCAAGTGTCCACAAACATGCAAACATGCACATACACACATACTACACATGCAAAATTATTTATAGAACTATTTTTTAAAGACAGTAAATATAATCCTATTATTTTTGTATTTACCTTTTACCTGGCAGGCATGTGGATGAATGTTCTCAGTCATCAGTTTTGTAAAACACAGAAAGAGTGATGGGCTTCTGTTCCTACAATGCAAAGATATCATAATTAATTATTCCAGGAGGTTGAGCTTAACTTCCCCCTTCTGCAGTGTGGGCCCAACTTGACAACTGGCTTCTACCAAATAGAATACAGAAAGAGAAACAGTAAGTTTGTAGTAGGGAAGTCTACCCAGCAACACTTTACTCTGTGAGCACTAGTAACAAGCCGTATTGCAGGTATGTGCTGCCAATGCAAGCTGGAGGACCTGGAACCCACACAGAGCAATGTGTCTGAAACTCCAGAGCTCTGCAGAGAGTTGGGGGACAGAAACAGGAGGCTCCCCAGAGCTTGCAGGCCAGCTAGCACAGTGTCCACAGGGGCAAACAGCAGAGGGATCTTGTGGCAAACAAGGTGGAAGTGAGGACTGGTACCTGAGATAGTCCTCTGACTGCCACATGCATGCTTTGGCACACTCGTGCCTGCACACACACATTACACACATACATCATACATGCATATAATAAACTTGTACAAAAAAGATCTAAAAAGTTCAAACCTAGTATTCTGCCCCAAATCTTTCACCTCAGTGCAATTGTGAGAAAACATCACAGTGTAAACCCAAACTGTGAGACATTTTACAAAATGATCAAGCAGTATTTTTTTTTTTTAAGATGGGAAGGTTGTCAGGATAGCTAAAAGAATCCTGGGCAATAAAGCAACCTCTGGAGGCATCACCATCCCTGACCTCAAGCTCTACTACAGAGCTATAGTAATAAAAACAGCTTGGTACTGGCATAAAAACCGACATGTGGACCAATGGAATCGAATTGAAGACCCTGACATCAGTCCACATACATATGAACACCTGACTCTTGACAAAGAAGCCAAAACTGTACAATGGAAAATAGAAAGCATCTTCAACAAATGGTGCTGGCATAACTGGATGTCAACATGTAGAAGATTGCAAATAGATCCATATCTGTCACCATGCACAAAACTCAAGTCCAAGTGGATCAAAGACCTCAACATAAACCCAATAACCCTGAACTTGATAGAAGAAAAAGTAGGAAGGATTCTTGAATGCATTGGCACAGGAGACCACTTCCTAAATATAACACCAGTGGCACAGACACTGAGAACAACAATTAATAAATGGGACCTCTTGAAACTGAGAAGCTTTTGTATGGCAAAGGACACCATCAATAAGACAAAATGACAGCCTACAGAATGGGAAAAGATCTTCACCAACCCCACATCTGACAAAGGGCTGATCTCCAAAATATATAAAGAACTCAAGAAACTAGACATCAAAATAGTGAACAATTCAATTAAAAAATGGGCTACAGAGCTAAACAGAGAATTCTCAAAAAAAGAATCTCAAATGGCTGAAAGACATTTAAGGAAATGCTCAACATCCTTAGTCATCAGGGAAATGCAAATCAAAACGACTCTGAGATACCATCTTACACCTGTCAGAATGGCTATGATTAAAAACACTGATGACAGTCTATTGCTGGAGAGGATGTGGAGCAAGGGAACACTCCTCCACTGTTGGTGGGAGTGCACACTTGTACAACCACTGTGGAAATCAGTATGGCGGTTTCTCAGAAAATTGGGAATGAATCTTCCTCAAGACCCAGTGATATCACTCTGGGGTATATACGCAAGGAACGCTCAATCATACCGTAAAGATACATGCTCAACTATGTTCATAGCAGCATTATTTGTAATAGCCAGAACCTGGAAACAACCTAGATGCCCGTCACCTGAAGAATGGATTAAGAAAATGTGGTACATATACACAATGGAGTACTACTCAGCAGAGAAAAACAATGACCATATGATATTTGCAGGCAAATGGATGGAACTAGAAAATATCATCCTGAGTGAGGTAACCCAGACTCAGAAGGACAAACATGGTATGTACTCACTAATAGGTGGATACTAGATATAAACCAAAGGACAATCACTCTGCAACCCACAGATCCAGGGAGGCTACCTAGCAGGAAGGACCCTAGGATGACTGTAGCATAAAATAAGTTTTGGTTTTGCCCAATCACTGGGCATGCTTTAGTGAAACATTTCACTATTAGGATAAGAATTTGTACCTCTATTTATGTTCAAGATATCTGTATATTATCTCTCCTGCAGTTGTACATCGAATGTTTTAATAATAAAAAAAGAAAAAAAAAGATGGGAAGGTTGTGAAAGAAAGAGACTGAGCAACTGTCACAGACTGGAGGGTCTGAGACACTTTGGAGGCAAAATGCAGCATGAGCTCCTGGGACAGAACAGGGACCATGGGAAAATGGCAGCACTTGGCTGGGGATGGAGCTCAGGAGCAGAACATGTGCCATGGCCTCAGGTTTCAGTCCCCACCTTCGGGCACGTTTGAGAGAAGGCTCCGAGGTTAATGACACTGTGGCAGTGTTGAGTCCTTGCTTTGGGTGAATCAACTATGGTGAGTAAGAGGTTGGCACTCGGGGAACCTGGGTTCAACATGCATAGAAATTCAATGTACTTACTGCCAACACTTCTGAAAAATCCAATTATGTAATTATACATGCTGTGTTAACATATACACACTACATATATTAAATTTATACATACATACACATAGAGAAAGACAGACAGAAAGTCAAAGAGAGACAGGGTCATATGTAGCCCAGGCTGGCCTTGAACTCATTGTGCAGACAAGAATGACCCTAACTTCTTTTTTAAAAAAGATTTATTTTTATTTTTGTGTCTGTGTCTGTGTGTGTATAAGTGTACATGTGTGCAGGTGACTGCAGAGGCCAGAAGACAGAATCCCCTGGAGTGGTAGATACAAGAGGTTGTGAGCTGCCCATTTGGGTGCTGAGAACTGAACTCAGGTCTTCTGGAAGAGCAGCAAGGGCTTTAACCATTGAGCCATCTCTCCAGCCCCAATCTTAACTTCTGATCCTCCTGCCTCCACCTCCTGACTGCTGGGATTACAGGCATGTGCTACTGTGTGTGTTCTATGAGGTGCTGTGGATAGTGCCCATGACCTGTGCATGCTAGACAAGCCTTTGACCCACTGACCCACATCCCCAGCCCTTAAAATGCATTTAAGAAAAGTCATTAAGTAAGGGTGTTCTGACTCGAGAAGGCAGAACTAACTGTAACTGCAGAGCAAAGCTCAAAGGGAGATTTACAGAACCAAAACAAACTCAGATGTGGTTCCCAAGTTTTCATCTAGTCCCGGGCATTGTGGTTGGACTCTGTAGGAAAGCATTCCTTCCAGTCTTCAGGTGGAGTGTGTGAAGACAGCCACGGTTACTGTTGAAGAGGCACACGGAAGTGCACTTACTGGTATTCTTTGTGATGGATGTGGTGAGCCAACTGCAGGAGGTAGTTCAGGAATGTTCTTAGGAGGATAGTTCTGAACGGAGAGTGAACTTCTTCGATTGGTATGCCATTATAGACTGAAAGAAAAATGTTGGCGAGATCAGCTACTGCACAGAAGAGCTCCAGTTACATTATGAGACATTTACAAGAGGCAGGTGGATCTCTGTGAGTTCAAGGCCAGCCTGGTCTAGAGAGCAAGTTCCAGGGCAGCCAGGGCTACACAGAGAAACCCTGTCTTGAAAAACCAAAAAAAAAAAAAAATGTTATTTCATACATGCATATAATGCGTTTGATAAAACACACCCCCCATTCCCTCTCTTCCAATTCCTCTCCTACCATCCCCACCACCTTTCCTTGCTAACTTTATGTGCCCCTTTTTAAAACCCACTGAGTCCACTTAATGCCACTTCTGTGAGTGGGTGTAGGACCATCTACTTGAATATGGTTTGCTTTTCAGGGACCACATCCCTGAAGAAAACTGACCCTCAGCCCCTAGCAGCCATCAAACGATAATGGCTCTTCAGCTAGCATGAGACATCATGAGCCCCTCCCGATCTATGTTGGGATTTGGACTGGCTTGTTCTTGTGCAGGTCTTGTGATGCAGTCACAGCTGCTGTGAGTTTGTATGTGCAATGGCCCTATCATGTCTGGAAATGCTTTTTCACTGCAGATGTCCACTACCTCGGCTTCTAGAATCTTTCCATTCTCTCTTTTACAATGATCCCTAAGGCCAGAATACCCATTCTTGCAAGATTGTCATTAAAAGCCCCACGTCCTCTGTATTCTTTTGTCTCCGTGTCTATTTGTTTGGGTTTGGGCAAAGGTATTTGTTTCTCACGCTGAGCCATCTATCTCCCCATATTCTCTCTCAACATTTCTTAGCTTGTTTCCAGGTAGCAGTAACCAAGGGAGGAAGAGAGCCTGGGATACTCACCACCCAGTACCCTGTCCATATCTGCAAGGGTTATATTGTGGTGATGAAACCTACAGTCTTTGAGAAATCTCCAGAAGTGAAGCTTTGTCATCAGAAAGGTGTTATCCAGAGAGTGGTCACACCCGAGGCTGCTGTAGAAGCAGTAGATCCTTCTTAACTCTGTCATGTTCCTCAGGACTGCATATTCTACCTGAAAAGATGGCAGCAGGTGTGGCCCAATTGTGCCTCATTAGAACAAAACTAAGGGGCTGGAGAGATGGCTCAGTGGTTAGGAGGGCTTGCTCCTCTTGGAGAGGACCTGAGCTCAGTTCCTAGTACCCACGTTGGCTGGGATTACAGATATGTGCCACCATGCACAGTGGGTTTCTTTTTTTCTCTTTTCGATTTTTAATTTTTCATGTGTGTAGGTGTTTTGCCTGCACATGTCAGTGTACCGTATGCATGCAGTTCCTGTGGAGCCCCTGTAACTGGAGTTACAGATGATTGCTAGCTACCATGTGGGTGCTGGGAATTGAACCTGGGACCTCTGGAAGCACAGCTCTTAACCACTGAGCCATCTCTCCAACCCCAAAATGGCAGGTTTCTTTCTTCTGCTGCCTCTTTTACTATTTTTAGATTTATTTACTCTATTTTATATGTATAAGTGTTTTGCCTGCATGCATGTATGTGCACCACGTGTGTGACTAGTGCAAAGGCATAGGATCCCCGGGAATTGAGTTACAGATGGCTATGAGCTACCATGTTGGTGCTAGGAACCAAAGCCAGGGTCTCTCCAAGAGCAACAAATGCTCTTAAGAGAGCCATTCCTCCAGCCCCACAGTAGGACTCTTGATTCCTAGGGAGTCCAGGATTTCCTGACCCCCCAGAAGTTCCTCTGATCCCACCTTCCACGAAAGGGGTGTGATCACAGTCCTGGGCTTCAGTTAGTTCTGAGGCCCCAGGCAACGTCACTGAGTCCTGCCTTCTGGGCTGGGCTTACCTTTCTTTCACAGAGCCTGCTCACTACAGGGTTGCCTTGCAGGTTAAGATGGTCTAGAGAGAGCATCTACCAGGCATACCGAAGACAAAAATAGTGCTTAAAATACAAATGTATAAGGGTAAAGGGCTTTTACCTGCTTCTTTTCTTCTTCTTGGCTTTCCTCAGGGTACATGTCCAGCAACAGACTTAAGTCCAGCTCAATACTCGATCCTAACAAAGAATGACTTTCGCTGCCATCCAGCTTTCGTAGGGTCTCTAATGGATGAAGCAAATATGGGGGGTGGCTGTGAAAAGCAATGGTAAGGTCCTTCTAATGTGCGCTGCAGAGATGGCTCAGCAGCTAAGGGAGCTGGCACTCTTCCAGAGGACCCAAGTTTAGTTCCTAGCACCCATGACAGGCAGCTCCAGCTCTAGGGGATCCAGCACCTTCTTCTGGTCTCTGAGGGTACCCACAAACATGTACATGTATATAAATACAAATGAATCTTTAAAAGAAATCCTTTCAATGTCACATCAGGATGGTGGTCTATCCAAGTGTGACAGAAGAGTATGCAACAAGCAGGCATTGTGGCACAGGCCTATATGCCAGCTGCTGAGGAAGCCAAGGCAGGACGATTCTAAGTTCAAGACCAGCCTGTGCTGTGGAGAGACTTTAAGGCCAGCCTGGACAACTTACACTCTTCTTCAAAATTAAGAACTAAGGGCCCCTGTGATGGGTGCTTGCTGCCAAAGCGAATGACCTATATTTGATCCCTGGGACCCACGTGGTGAAAGGACAAATGGGCTTCCCCAAGTTGTCCCTTGAACACCACATGCTCACACACAAAAAACAAATAAGACATTTTTAAATTAAAAACTCAAAAGGAGGGCAAGGACACAGTTCAGTGGGAGATCACTAGCAGTTCCCATAGTCATGGAAGAAAACAAACAAACAACTGTTCGATGGCTGAACAGTAGCTTAGCTAATGTAGCTCAGTTGGTAGAGTGCTTGCCTATCACACATGAAGCCCAAGGTGCCATCCCAGCACCACATAAACTGGGCACAGTGGTGCACCACTGTCAGTCTAGCACTTGGGAGGTGGAGGACGGAGGGAGGATCAGGGCTTCAAGATTATTCCTGGCTAGTCAGTGAGTTCAAGGTCAGCCTAAACAAACAAACAAAAACAGACAAGCAAAACATTGAAGGAAACTTCTATTTTCTGAAGCAGCAGGTGTATTTTCATGAATAAGGTATTAATCTGCATAGCCGGGCNTGGTGGCACATACCTTTAATCCCAGCAGAGGCAGGTGGATCTCTGTGAGTTCAAGGCCAGACTGGTCTACAAAAATGAGTTCCACAATAGCCAGGACTGTTACACAGAGAAACCCTGTCTCAAAAAAACAACATAAATAAATAATAAATATAAAATATAAAAGATATTAATTTACTTTCACCCACCAGGTTCCCTTCCAGCACTGACAGAAGATCCCCGAGGCTGCCGGCTCCTTTGGGAGATATCTGACCGACGATCCAGGCTGCGTGTGAAATCAATTTCAGCTTCAAGGAACTGTGTAATGTGGTCATTGGAAAACAGACCTTCATACACACGTCCATTCTTGAAAGTTACTTTGCCCTGCGGGTAGGAACACAACGTTGGATGGCTCGGGAGGAACAGGATTCGGTGTTCATCAGTTCTCCCTCTTTTGCAATCTCTCCCCAAGTTTAATCACCTCCAGGCCACAGAATGGACCTTATTAAACTTTCTGAGTGGCCAGCAGAGGGTCCATCCCAATAGGTACTGCCCTGCTATCTGTCAACCCCAGGATGCTAAGTACTGATTCTGAGGTGGACAAATGACCCAGCTCTGGGAAATTAGTTGCTTTTCCTTTTCTTAGTGGGGTGTGTTGTGGGACAGTTTGTTTGTGTTCTGACAAATAAAACTTGCCTGGAAATCAGAGGGCGGAGCTAGCCACTAGTTAACCATAGAGGCCAGGCAGTGGTGGCACACACCTTTAATCCCAGCACTTGGGAGGAGGAAGTAGGAAGATCAGGAGTTCAAGACCACCCTGGGCTACAGGAGACTGAACCAGTCTAAAAGAGAAACAGAGACAGGCAGTGGTGGCACACACCTTTAATTCCGGCACTAGGGAGGTGGGGACAGGAGCATAAGGCACATGGAGATAGGATCCGAGGATTCATAGAGACAGGACGCCCATTTTGGTCTGAGGACTCCTAGGGGTAAGAAGTCTCTAGTGACTGCTGCTCTGCCTCTCTGATCTTTCAGCTTTCACCCTCGATATCTGACTCCAGGTTTTATTATTAAGACTAATTAGGATCGCACTTCAGGGTGTGCAATGTGAAACCTGGAATCAGAGCAGCTATCTTGTTGTCACNGGACAGGGGCAGTGCCAAGGTAAAGCTGCCATATGGGTAGATAGAAAGAATGCCAACATCACTGAGTTAACAGCGCAAGTCAGCCCCAAAGTCCACATTGCTATGATATATGAAAGTTTAAGCTAGTCTGTAACTCGAAACCAGCACCTTCATTTNGATACACATATAACAAAAACTGATTAAATCATTTCTAAATATCTAGGAAACAGATAACATGTTGTAAATAGCGTCAAATGCATGTAATCACCGAGCTAAAATAGTTATCTTTACAAAGTGAAATGCAACTTACCAGATACACAGACACACACCTTTCACCGTATTTCACCAGCTATACTCACCTTGCCGTGCTTTTTGTTGAAAACCCAGTCTCCCTCATACATTGCTCCACTGGCATAGTAAAACTTCCCTTGGCCGTGACGGAATCCATTTACAAATGCGCCTATGTATTCATTTCTCAAAGGATACTGGGAGTTGGGGATCCTCTTGAGGAACCATGTGTGTGTTCCAAAGCCATTCTGAAAAGAAGGCACGTTGTCAACACCAATCCTCAGAATGCTCCCCTTATGCCTAAACTCAAATTATGGCATAGACACTGATAATCTGAAGGCGTAGAGCTCGNGAACCCAGTACCACGGTTGGGGTTAGCCTCAGCTCAGCCCATTACTAGCTGTCTTTTGACCTATGGCAAATGACTTGAGCCTTTTAGGTTCTCCAAGTGTAAAATGAAAATATCACCTATCTTGTAGCCTGGATCAAAGATGCATGAGAATTACAGAAGACTAAATAATAAAACAGTGATAAAAAAGCTTGAGACTAGTAAATTGTAACTTTGGGTGTGTCTTAGTTTCTCTTCTGTTGCTGCAATAAAATACCCTGACAGAAGCAACTTGGGGGAGGAAGGGTTGGTCCACAGTTTCGGGTTACAGTCCATCACTTCAGGGAAACCACAGTGGCAGGAGTTTGAGATGCTGGTCACACTGCACCACAGTCAAGGCAGAGAGCAATGGATGCAAGCTCAGCTAGATTTCTCCATTTAATAGAGTGCAGAATCCCTCGCCCAAGGAATGGTCCCTTCCACAGTTAAGACGGGTGTTCCCACATCAATTAAAGTAATCAAAATAATGTACCCCAGACTGTCCCAGAGGCCCACCTCACAGATTCTAGAGTCTGTGAGTTGACAGTTATTGCTATCCATTACAAGTTTCTTAGAGTAGTGCTTCAATGTCAGACACCACACAGTATTATTCTGAACAGCTTGGGTGGGCGGTCAGCTCTGCCCCCACCTCAGACTCTGACCCAGGTGATGGACAGGTGCCTACCTGGATCCCCTTCTCCCAGTGGCCAGTGTACTCCTCATTTGTTGTCAGCCATCTCATTCTGCCTTCGCCATGGCGCATGTTGTTTTCCCACTGGCCTTCATATATGTTTCCTGATTTATAGCTGGGACCAAAGGAACCAATGATGAACAATTGGTTAGCTCGTATAGACAACATTCGCTTGTAACGCCCTTAACTCACCCCCTGAACACGTCTCAGAAAATCCAACCCAGGACCCAGGATCCAGGACACTGTTCCCAGTACTGAAAATGGGTAGCTCATGGATGGCAAAAACTATTCATGTTAGGGAATGAAATAATTCCCTTTATTAAACCTCTTCATCATTCAATAAGTAGGTAAGAGCGAGGTTTTTTATCTTTTAGAAGCAACTCCTATTGTGTTATGATTACTTAATGTTTTACCACTAAATACTATGTATTTCTGGGCATGTGTGTGGTGTGTGCATGTGGAGACCCAAGGCTGACGGCACGTGCATTTCCTCTGGTGCTGTTCATCTTCATCTTTTGAGACAGGGTCTCACTGAACCCGAAGCTCAGTGGTGGGACAGGGTGTCTTTAATAAGCTTTAAGGATCCTCCTGTTTCCGCTCCCCAGTGCTGAGGTTGCAAGCACATGCTGCTATACCCAGCTTTTTTTTTTTTTTTAAAGATTTACTTATTATTTTATGTATGAGTGCTCTATCTGCATGTATGCCTGCCCGCCAGAAGAGGGCATCAGATCCCACTAAAGATGGTTGTGAGCTACTATGTGGTTGCTGGGAATTGAACTCAGGACCCCTGGAAGAGCAGCAGCCAGTGCTCCTGACTGCTGAGCCATCTCTCCAGCACCCTCCTCTGCCTTCTTTTGAAACAAGGTTTCTCTATACAGCCCTGGCTGGCCTCCAACTCTCTCTGCAGCCCAGGCTGGCTTCAAACTCAGAGATCTGCCTGCCTCTGTCTCTTGAGTGCTGGTATTAAAGGCAAGTGCCACTACTGCCCAGCTATTCCCAGCTTTCTACATGGGTGCTGGGGAGTTGTTAGGTCCCTATGTTTTTCTGGGAGGACCATTACTGACAGATCCACCTCCCTAGCCCAGTGGTTAAGAGCATTTGCTGCTCTTCCACAGGACCAGAGTTCCGTTTCCCAGCATCCATGTTGGACAGTTCACAACCACCTGTAATCCCAGCAGGAGGGGACTTGACACATTCTTCTGGATTCAAAGGCACCAACATATATGTGTATACACACATACACATAAATAAATAAATAAATCTTAAAAAAAGATAGCCCTGCTGGGTATTGAGGTACAAGTTTGTAATCTCAGCACTTGGGAGGCAGAGAAAGGAGACTCTGGAGTTCAAGGTTAATAGCAAGACCTTTTATGTAAAGAGCAAACACGGCTGGGGCCATAGCCCAGTGGTAGCATTCTTGCTTAGCATGGTCCAGGCCCTTGGGTTCAATCCTTAGCACTGGCAAAAACTAAAATAACAACAACAAATACCTGACTATCAGCTCAATCTAAGACCAAGCAAAAATATTGCTGTTCCTCGGAAAACATTCAGGAATGTGATCTGTGATGAATACAGAGGACAGAGGAAGGTGGTTTCTACTTACAACAAAGTGAAACACACTATCAGACACTCAGTATGTTTTTTTGTTTTTTGTTTTTTGTTTTTTTTTGGTTTTTCGAGACAGGGTTTCTCTGTGTAGCTTTGCGCCTTTCCTGGAACTCACTCGGTAGCCCAGGCTAGCCTCAAACTCACAGAGATCCGCCTGCCTCTGCCTCCCGAGTGCTGGGATTAAAGGCGTGCGCCACCACCACCCGGCTGAACAATTTTCTTAAGTGTAGTGATTTAAGTATCTTTTTTGAAAAGACACTCAGTATGTTTTTATGGATCTCCCATAGGATGTTTTCATTACTACAGAGAGTCTATCTGGAGTAACCGAGAACTCCACCATACTTGGACAGGAAATGTGTTCTCTGTCATTTCTGCACCGTATCTTTAGCTCGAGTGAGAATGAAATGAGCCTCTGAGAGCTTCTTCACCCACAACCCAAATATGGAGGGAAGGGTCACACCTACCATCTTATTCCCCAGCCTTTTTTGATGTTGTCTACCCAGTCTCCCTCATACCAAGAGGTTCCCTCTTGATTGTAGTAGATGGAGCCCTAAAGCAAACAGCATTAGGAGAAATCAAGCCTCGTGATACAGATCCTCCTGGAGACATACAGACCAGACATGCAAATCCATGATACAGATCCTCCTGGAGACATACAGA
>LZPO01107542.1:1375838-1400410 GCA_001675575.1 Neotoma lepida
GATACAGATCCTCCTGGAGACATACAGACCAGACATGCAAATCCATGATACAGATCCTCCTGGAGACATACAGATCAGACATGCAAATCCAAGAACTATAAACTATGCAGAAGTCAATGTGGTAATTACCAAGACACATAGCCCATGATGCTTTGGTTTTGTAGACCAAGTGGGCTGGGGAAATGTCTCAGTGGCTTTATCTTTTAGAAGCAATTCCTATGCAAGCATGAGAATCTGAGTTCAAATCCCAGAATCCACATAAAAAGGCTGGACATACAGTGTAAGCATCTGTCATCCCAGCATTCCTTCTAGGAAATGGGAGGTGGAGACAGCGGAGCCTCCAGGAGCACAGGGGCCAGCTAGCATGCTGTACACAGCAGTGAATAATAAGAGACCCTGCTTCAAACAAGGTAAAAGATGAGGACATGCACCCAATGTTGTCCTCTAACTGTCACATGTACACCATGAATACGCGCACAAACACACATAAAGAGATGGGTAAAGTATGTACACCAAGATCACAAGTCAGCCGTTCCTTGTGTGAGTCAGACTTTTTGTTTTTAGGGGAGAAATATCTTGCAGAAACAACCTAATGGAGGGATTATTTATTTGGGTTTGTGGCTTCAGAGATTTCAGCCCATCAGCCTCAGTTCTGTTAGCTCAGGGCCAGTGGTGAGGCAGTCACGGCAGGAGATCATTTGCAGAAGCTGCTCACTGCAACAGACAGGAAGCACAGAGGAGCAGGAAGGGACCAGTGACAAGCTAGTTCCCAGATGACCAGCTCCAAGTAACCTACCTACTTTCTCCAGCTAGGCTTTACCTCCTATCAGGTCCATCCAATCTTTTGACATCGAGACTTGGTATTGCTATCTCTAAGTATGCTGGGCCTTATTCGTGGTATCCTGGGATGCACAGGGCCCAAGGCTCAAGCCAGTTTTCCAGAAACTCCCAATTAGGACCATCAGCTAGAGGCCAAGTTCCTCACACATGAGCCTGTGAGGAACATTTCCTATTCATACCAACACATGCCTCAGTAATAACATGTCCTAAGAAGGCACGAAACAGGGAAAGAAGTTCCATCTTCAGTTGGGCATGGTGGCTCATACCTATAATCCCCACATTTGGGCAATGAGGCAGAAACATCACCCCAAATTAAAGACCAGCCTGGGCTACATAATAAGTTCCTGGACAGCCTGGGCTACAGGGTAAAAGCCTGTCTCAAAACAAAGGTGACTCATCAGGGTAAAGGTGCTTGCCTCCTCGTCCTGTGACCTGAGACCCACATAGTAGAGAGAATCAGCTTCTACACACTGTCTTCTGACCTCCACATGCATATCATGGCGCGTGTGAGTGTGTGTGTGTGTGTGTGTGTATACACACATAATGAAATATAATAAAAAGATGAAAATAGCTCCCATGTCCGTCAACAGATGAATAGATAAATTATAGTATATATTTACAAGCAACTATTACTCAGCCTTAAAAAGGATAAAGTACCAACACATGCCACAACTTAGATAAATCTCGAAAATATTATGCTTAGTGAAATAGCGAGGCATAAAAGTTCACATATTATTTGATTCCTTTTGTAAAGACATGACTGTTATAGTTTGGATATAAAATGTCCCCAATAAGTTCATGCACTGAATACTTAGTTTCCAGCTGCTGGGAGGTTCTAGAAGGTTCTGGAAACTTTAGAAGATTGGGTCCAAGTGGGAGGAAGTAGGAAGTAGGTCACTGAGGGGTGCATTCTCTGGGGTTGTCTTGGCCCCATCTCTCTTCTTCCTGTCTACCATGAGGTAGCAGCCTCTACATGCTCCCACCACAGTCAGATTCTGCTTCATGAGAGGCCCAGAAACAGCACCAATGGCCGTGGACTGAGCCCTCTGACTGAGCAGCACAAATCTGTCTTTTCTTTACTGAGTTGATTCTGTCAGGTTCTTGTCATTGTTGGTAGTGGTGGTGGGACTGTTTCTTTTCTTTTGAGACAAGGGCTCCCTATGTCCCTTGGCTGGCCTAGAACTCTCTATATAGATCAGGCTGGCCTTGAACTCACAGAGATCCACTTGCCTCTGCCTCACAAATGCTGGGATTAAAGGTGTACACCACCAGGCCTGGCAAAGGTTTTTGTCACAGTGACAGAAAGTCTGACTGATACAATGTCTAAGAAGTAAATCTATATATNTGGTAAGTAGATTGGTAGGGAGTTGCTAGGGATGTGGAGAGGGAAGGATGAGGAGTAACTCCCTAATGCATATTTGTTTTATTTTGTGGTGCTGAAGATGTTTTTGGACTCAATCGTGATGATGGTTGTACCATGTTCTGAATGGTTGACATCATGCATACATTCACATGGATGGGATTCTTCCACAGGCACACCTCACCTACCTTCCCATGTCTCTTGCCGTGACACCAGTGGCCAATATAGGATACGGGCTGTGTGGCACACTTGAACATACCAAATCCGTTCCTCATGCCGTTGGTCACTTCTCCTTCATATGTGCTGCCATCTGGCCATGTGTACACGCCATGGTTCATGGGGATATTCTTCACAAAGTCCCCCTAAAGCAAAATGGCCACCAGAGTGACAGGAGAGGGCAACGGAGGGGTTCCACACCCAGGGGTTGTTTGAGAGTCTCCTGACAACCACTGACACTGCCCCTGGCTCTTCTGTGGAAGTGGTGGATGTACCCCTCATGTCCTCTTCTCTGTGTTCCTCATCCTCTCTCTCCTTGTTCTTCCAGTCATGGAAGTCCAGGAAGAATAAAACACTGGGAAGGCTGCATTCACACAAAGCTCTGAGAAGCAAGCAGGTGACCTGGCAATGTGGTGGCTGCCAATCCTGACCTCAACTCTAGACTGTCAGGATCCACCTTGGAGAGGTCTGGATAACCAGCCAGGTACTGATCACCCATGGAAAACCTGTCTCCCCATGGTTCATTAAAACATTCTGCAAATGTGTTAATCAAGGGCCCACCTTACAGGCACCTTCTGAAGAACTCACTGTGTACTGGTGGAGGGTGCCTTCATCGTGAGCAGCTCATGGTGATGGGCACCATGGCCCAAAGATGGTAGGTTCTCTTCCAGAGTAGTTTTGTTGGTAATGTTGGTAGTGGTACTGGGGACTGAACCCAGGGCTCCCCATGTGCTAAGCTGGTGCTCTGCCACAATTCTAAGACTCTGAATTCACTAGATCATCTATCAGTCGGCAGAGAACACAACCATCGACTTTGGTCACTGGCCAGAGAGCATACTGGTGCCACCTGGCTCAACAAGCCTGAGATGCTTCAAGAGCACAATCCCACCCATGAACCCCCTTGGGTGGGGCTGATTGTGGAGGGCTCTGTGCTTGCAAAGGAGGGCCCTCAAACTCCAGAGAATTTCCGGAGATAGTGAAGCAGGAGGACCTGCCTGGCAACATCACCGTTTAGGGACCAGGAACCCTGAATGCTGCTGTTGGGCTAGGTGGGGTGTTGCATGGAAAGGGGGTTCCCTTTCCATGGGAAAGCCTGGCCCTAACACACTGTTGGGGCTGGATCCCCAGCCTCCCCTAAGTGGAGGATCAACCCATCCTCGCTGTCCCTGTACCTCTGCAGCTCATGTCCTGCTATCCAGCTGTCATTTGAATATATGCGTTATATGCATGTGCCTTAAATGTCTCTGCTACCATTTATGAACATCATGGCATTAGTAACTCCGCAGTGGAGATTTCTAGAACAGCGCTTCAGGCACTCACAGGCTTTGTGGGTGGGAGCTGGAACTGGCACTGTCTCTTGGAGGGCAAATCTGTTCTCAGTTCTCACAGTCAGTTTAAAAATACCCACTTCCCCTCAGCGCAGCAACCCAGATGGTCTTTGTGAAACCCCCATAAGGGAATACACACAGTCAGTATGAATAGTTAGATTGGCATGGAGGGGTATGGCTTAATTACGAAAGAATAAAGGCATAAAAGACAATATATAAACTGTGTTCATACAAAGCCTGAGGGATAAACATACATCTGTGTGTGCTGTGCATGCAGAGAACATATAGATTACCACCAAACTCCATCCATGTGTGTTGCGCACACACGGGACACCTCTAGAGCAACAACCAAAACCAGTGACAGAGATACCCAGACACCTGATGCAGTCATCAGGTTACTACACTGAACACACAGGTTCTGTATCCTTCTCTTCTCTGTATTTTTGGTTTTGTGTTAACGCTTACCTTTTCATCTGTTTTTCTTTTTCTGAAATAGGGTCTTACTATGCAGACTCAGGATGGCATGGAATTCAAAATCCTCCTGCCTCAGCTTCCCAAGTGCTGGGATTACATGATGCAAGTCCTGGATACGCTAATTTACTAGTTTTGTTTCTTTGGGTTTTTTTTTGTGACAGGATCTCACCATGTAGCTCTGACTGTCCTGGAACTCACTATGTAGACCAGGATGGCCTCAAACCCACAGATATCGGCCCGCTTCCCAAATGCTGGAATTAAAGGTGTGCACCAGCATGCCTAACCTAACTTACTTTTATAAAAATAGTATATCTAGAGGGCTAGAGAGATAGTTGAACAGTTAAGAGCATGTATTGTTCTTATAGAGAACCCAAGTGCGGTTTCTAGTATTTATATCAGTGTTGTAGAATATTATTTTAAGATGTGTTACATTTGTTAATGCTGTGGATATTTGTGTGATGATGCAAAGATGTGTTGCATTCCTTTACATTGCATTTGTGTAACTCTATGAAGCTGTGTTACTTTGTCTGTCTAAAACACCTGATGATCTAATAAAGAGCTGATGGCCAATACCAAGGCAGGAGAAAGGATAGGCAGGGCTGGCAGGCAGAGAGAGTAAATAGGAGGAGAGATCTGGGAGGAAAAAAGAAAGAGCAAGAGAACAAGGAGAGGAGGATGCTAGGGGCCAGCCACCCAGCCACACAGCCACACAGCCACACAGACAGCCACAGAGTAAGAGTGAAAGTAAAATTACAGAAGAAAAGGAAAAAGCCCAGAGGCAAAAGGTAGATGGGATAATTTAAAGTTAAGAAAAGCTGGCAAGAAACAAGACAAGCTAAGGCCAGGCATTTATAATTAAGAATAAGCCTCCATGTGGATTTATTTGGGAGTTAGGTGGCAGCCCCCCCCCCAAGAACCAAAGAGTTAAAACAATCAACAACATATCAGTAGCTCCCAATTGCATGTGACTCCAGCTCCAGAGGATCCAATACCTTCTTCTGAGATCCAATACCTACCTCTGAGAGTACCTGAATTCATTGGACAAAGCAACATGCATGTGCGTGCATGCACACACACACACATACACACACACACTTTAAAAAATAAAAATAAATTCTTTAAAAATAGTGCAGTAAGTTGACCATTAAATTCTACAGTTAACGCTAACTCACGATAATGCTTTACCTCATATTTCAATCCGTCAGCCCAAATATAAGTCCCTTGTCCATGCATCAGTCCTTCTGAAAACATACCCTGTGAAAGAAATAACAGCGGACCTTAGATGGAAGCTATGGTTGTTGGGCATCTGCAGACTGTGGCTCAGTCATACACCGGAATCCTGTCCATCCCTTCACCCACAGGAATGTGCTGGCTGCCCGGCAACAGCTGCAGCAGCAGCAGCAGTGTGGTGCCTACTCTGAGCATGCACCACACAGTGATCCATCCTGAGGCAGAAAGGATCCAAGCAGGAGTTTCAAACTTCCTTAAAACTTAGATCTGATCACCAGAGTCATATTCTCCTAAGTAAGCTCCTGGAAAATATCTGAACCATAGCCCAAAATAATTCAAATACTTTTGATTTTGCACTTTGATCTTCCAGGATTTGGGGCTGAGGACGAAGCTCAGCGGTAGAATGCCTGACTAGCATGTTCAAGGCCCCGAGTTCTATCCCCTACACTGCAAAATGAAACCAAACCAAACAACAATAACAATAAAAAACCCAAAACCCGTTATATATATGTATATATATTTTACAAATTACGGACACTAAGTAGATCAATTAAAACTATTATTCAACTATCAGACACATTACATTTGTAAGTTTCATACTTTGTTTTCTCTTACTGGAAATTACCAGTGTACATGTGCACATGACTGTGTACTGACAGATACATACATGTATAGATATATATGTGCATGTACATAACTTAGGCTCAAGGGGATCCAATGCCCTCCTCTGGCCTCCATGGGTATCTTCTCACACATGATATGCAGACATAAACATAAGATTTAAAAATCTTTAACAATTATTCTACTATAGTAAGCACATATTTCTGATAATCTGGACTAATGAATATCTTAATTGTGTCCTACAAATAAAGGTTAAAAAATGAAAAGATCCTAAAAAAATTCAACAATTATGAAACAATTGCATTTAGCAATTTTGAGCTTTATGCAGTATCACAATGAACTGTCGTAAGCCAGGGAGTTATCATTTCCTGGGTGCCAAGCTTCAGTTAGGATGATCAGAAAGTCCTGGGCTGTCAGGGTGGTGGCTGCACAATAATGTGACTATCTTTAAGGCCACTAGTCTGTCCACTTAAAAAGGTTAAAATAACAAATATTGTATATGCTTTGTAATGCATCAAATTTTTTTATTTTTGTTTTTTGTTTGTTTGTTTGTTTTTCGAGACAGGGTTTCTCTGTGTAGCTTTGGTGCCTGTCCTGGAGCTCCCTCTGTAGCCCAGGGTGGCCTCAAACTCACAGAGATCCGCCTGCCTCTGCCTCCTAAGTGCTGGGATTAAAGGCGTGCGCCACCACCGTCTGGCTCGGAAAATGCATCAAATTTTTAAAAAATTTATCTTGTATTTTGGTGTGGGTCCTACAATGATGAAAAGCATATAGTAATACATAAAAATGTGTAAGTGAAAACAATGCGAACTGTACTCATCATTATGTGACTAATATATAAAATATTGATGTATCTATTCAAAGAATGAAAGAAACAATGCTAATTGAGTACATTTATAGCAAAGGGACAGTAAAACTGAGATTTTGCTCTTTTTGGTTCATTTGTTTTTATTTTTTGCAGTGCCAGGGATGGATGCAGGGTTTTTCACGTTAGGCCAGTGCTCTACCACTGTGCTACCCTACCCCCCAGGCCTGAGATCGCAGTTGGCCTGAGTTGCATCTCTGCTGTTGTGATAAAGCACTCTGACCAAAAGCAACTTAGAAAGGATTTATTTGGCTTACACTTACAGCTCACAGTCCATTGAGTGAGTCAGGACAGGAACTCAGGCAGGAACTTGAAGCAGAAACCATGAAGGAACGCTGTTGGCTGGCTTTTACTTATCTAGCTTTCTTATACAGCCTAGGACCACCTGCCCAAGGAATAGTGCTGGGAGCCATCCCAGCAGTGGACACAGGTCCCAGCAGAGGACGTAGGGAGTTAGCAGGGGATGGAGTTGAGCCAGGCCATAGCGGTGGTGAGAATCTTGCAGCCTGACTGACCAGCACCCAGAGTACTTCTTTATTTAGTAAGCAGGGATACATTCAGGTTGTTCCAAAACATAGATCATATAATTTTTGTTTTGGACATGTGTTTCACTTCCTCTTGCTTATCTTTTAGTCATCATTAATAAATTATGATGGAACAGAGTTATCATTTCCAATCATTTTCCCTCAAGTTTTGACATCATTAATAAACAGAGTTATCATTCTTACTCATTAACCCCATAACCCAATTTTTAAAAATCTAGAGGCATATGACAGCCTGTCCTCAGGCTGATAGCTTTGGTGGCTACAAGGACATTAGACCAAAACAAAATCTTCAAGCCAGCCTGGGCATATTGTCATGTCCCAAGCAGTATATTATTAATTCTTAATGGTCAGAGTGTCCAAGAAAAATCCTCAGGCTAAAGCTGCTGCAGTTATTATTCAAATTCTGGCATAATATGATGTTTATATTTTATATCTTTATAGAATTTTTCTATATGTCTAATCCTGGCATTCTGTTGTTCCTTGGTCATATGACATTACAGTGACTCTGCATGTGCTAACTTTTCTAAGAGAGGGAGGTCCTGACATCTCATTCTTTTATCATCTTTCCACTCCATACTTTGCTCATCAACATAAGTCTATGTGTAAGGCTGAGGTAACCAGCTAGTCTAACTTAGTTGCTGTATATGCCACATAATTGTCTGTATAGTGGGAAGAGGCTTGCAATCTGGTCTGTGGCCAACTCCTCTGGCCCACCAAATCTTGTTGACCTTTTTGAGTTTACTTTGTTTTGAATATCTTGTTCCTGTGTAAGTACAGATGTTTTAAGAATGTCTCATGGCCTCATAAAGAGACCCCTGGCTTCTTTATGTGTGTCACAATCTCCAAGGAGTAAGGAAAACCTTCAAGTAGATAAGGATATCTCCCTAAAAGCAGGAGGGGTATTATGTTCAGGACTTTCCTGGGGAAGTTTAGAAGCGGTACTCCTGGGAGAAGGCATAAATGATTCATATGAATTTTCCCATCAATCCAATATCCCCAGATTGTACAAATATTAAAAGTCCCTCAAGTAATCAAAAGGTGGAGATGAAAACCAAAGGTGGCATGGCGGCCATTGTGCGGCTCAGCTTTGCTGGATCTTTGTCAAGCAGCTGTGCTGGCCTTATGACTTTTGCCATTCCCATCAGATATGGCTGTGCTAGTTAGGACTACAACAATTGTACCTGTACTAGACATGCATTTTTTTAAAAGATCATCTCTCCCTTAAAGGTACAGTCTAATAACTATTTGCATAGCATTTGTATTATATTCAGTATTGTAAATTGTGCAGATATGACAATGAATGTCATATCTGAATGTGAGGGCAGTGGGGTGCAGATTGGTGGCAGGGCACTTGGATAGAGTACTCAAGGTCACTTGGGTAGCACACTCAAGGTCACTTGGGTAGCATACTCAAGGTCACTAGGGTAGCACACTCAAGGTCACTTGGGTAGCATGGGTAGCATACTCAAGGTCACTAGGGTAGCACACTCAAGGTCACTAGGGTAGCACACTCAAGGTCACTTGGGTAGCACACTCAAGGTCACTTGGGTAGCATGGGTAGCATACTTAAGGTCACTAGGGTAGCACACTCAAGGTCACTTGGGTAGCACACTCAAGGCCCTGGATTCCATCCTCAGTACCACAAGAACAAACAACAAAGTATATGGAAGGATGTGCACAAGTCTATTTTTTTAAGATTTATTTTTATTTGTGTGCATGTGTGTGCACGTGCACACACTCACACACAGCAAGTGCAGTGCTTATAGAGGCCAGAAGAGGGTATCATGTCCCCTGGATCTGGAGTTATAGGCAGTTGTGAGCTGCCATTCTATTGCTGAGAACTAAACACCAGCCCTCTTCCACAAGAGCAACACACACTCTTCACTGCCGAGCCATCTCTCTAGCCCCAGTGGTATGTGTAGGTTCTATGCAAACACTACAGCATTTTATGTGGAGGACTTAAGCATTCACCTTTGGTATTGAGCCTATGGACGACTGTGTTTACCTAGTGACATCTATGCTTTGTCAATAGCTAAAAATCAGGAAAAAAAAATAAAACCTAAAATAAGTACTTCAGTTGTACTGAGTCATACTTTGCCTCAAGTAGGTGGCTGGGTTTCGGGATGAAATCGTAGTAGCTCTAATGGTCTCAGAGGAATCAGTGGAATTCACTCAAGTCCTGCAAATCTAAGACTTTCAGTCCACCTTTCCCCCAGCCCTCCTGGCTCCAATAATTATGACTTACATGGTAGGTATTTCCGCCTTGAAAGACAGCGAAGCCTTCTCCCTCATACAGTCCTCGGACTTTCTCCCCTTCATAGCTACAAAGAAATGGAGTTCAAACTCATGAGTGCTGTGGTGTGACAGTGGGTTAAAGCATATAGGATATCAGGGGCATGCACCTGTTGGTGTGGTACATGGGGTTTAGTAGGTACAGATTTTCTGTCTGGGAAGAGGGTCAGGACATTCTGGAAACAGAACTCAATGATAGCTGTAAAACACTGTAAATGCATTTAATACCCTGAACTATACATTTCGTTTATTTCCATTTTTTTCAAATCTCTTTCTGTGTTTGTGAGGAGGGATGATTTAGGTATGCGAGTGATCTGGAATTATCCTTGACTGCCCTTCCACCTCACCCACTGAGACAGGGTCTCTTAATCAAACCCAGAGCTTGCCAATATGGCTAGTCCTTCTAACTTTGCTCTGGGGATTCCCTGTCTCTGTCTTCCAAAGCTGGAATTACATACTGGTGGACCACCATGCTCACCTGGCATTTCCCTAAGTTTCTGGGGATCTGAACTTTGGTCCTTATGTTTGCATGGCTAGCAGTTTAACTACAGGCCATCTTACTAGTCCCTGAATTATACCTTTTAAATGGTCAAAATAGCAAATTTTATGTATGTTTTACCATGATAAAAATAGTCTCAAAGGGCTGGAGGATGGTTCAGTGGTTAAGAGAACTTGTTGCTCTTCCAGAGAACCTGGGTTTGATTCCTACCACCCACATGGTAGCTCACAACCACCTGTAACTCCAGTTTGAGGGGATCTGATGCCCTCTTCTGGCTTCTGTGGGTACCAGACACACATGTGGTGCACAGCCATACCTGCAGGTAAACACGCATACACATAAAATAAAAACAAATAAATCTTTAAAAACTATTAAAAATTTATTTTGGAAGCTGGGAAAATGACTCAGTTGATAAAATACCTGCCATACAAACCTGAGGACCTGAGTTCAGATCCCCAGTACCCACTTAAAAGTCAGGTACAGCAGCACACATCAATCAGTAAAATGCATACCATGGAGGTATGAGGACCTGAGTTCAGAGCCCAGCAACCACACTAAAGAAATAAAAAATAGCCGGGCGGTGGTGGCGCACGGCTTTAATCCCAGCACTCAGGAGGCAGAGGCAGGCAGATCTCTGTGAGTTCGAGGCCGGCCTGGACTACAGAGTGAGTTCCAGGAAAGGCGCAAAGCTACACAGAGAAACTCTGTCTCAAAAAACCAAAAAAAATTAAAATAAATAAATAAATAAATAAATAAATAAATAAATAAATAAATAAAAAAGAAAGAAAGGAAAAGCTAGGCCTTGTGGTACATGTTTGTAATTCCAGCAGTCCCGCGCTGGGGAGACGGGCAGGAGGATCCCTGGAGCTTGCTGGTCAGACCATCCAACCAAATCGACGAGTTCCACACTTATACACAAAAGTGTTCTTGGAGTTGGGAATTGCATGATCATAATTGCAGGAGGTAGGGAATTGCATGAGCAATGCAGTGGTGGTGGTGCATGCCTTTAATTCCAGCACTTGTGAGGCAAGCAGGTGAATCTCTAGGTTCAAGGCTACTCTGGTCTACAGAGTGAATTCCAGGATGGCTGGGGCTACACAGAGAAATCCTGTCTTAAACAAACAAAAACAAAACAAAACAACAACAACAAAACCACATGAGGATTCACATGTTCTCATCAAAATACACTTTCATGTGACATTTGGGTTACAGAGTCTGGCCCTGTCACGCCCAGGAAAGTTACCTTTCTACTATGAGTTTGGTCAGGATGGGTTCTTCATACTGGGTTTCGTCTTCACTCTGATACATATTTGTGGACTCTCTTTTGGGTGCCGATTCCTTGAGTGCCATTTCCAGTGCTGGTACGGTGGCATTGGTGGGTACTTCCTGCTTGCCGGCATTGCCATTTTGTTTGGAAGCCTCTGGGTTATCAGAAGTAGAGGAGGGAGAGCGAGCCGACTTGTCTCCTTTCTTGTCTGCTCTTTTCTTTTCTTTCACCATGGCCTTTGGAAGAGGTAGAGTTTACCTTAGACACAGAGGTAGCCAATGATTCCTTTGCTAGGCTGTAGTTTTGTTTCAAAGCATGGATAGGTTTTGCCTGAAAAATAAAAGTTATGTATCTAAATACTTAGTTGTTTCAATCGTAAAAAAAATCATTATCGTTCTACTAAAGCCTGAATAACGAAAAAATATAACTCAATTTAAATATTGCATAGATTGTTTTAAAAGTGTTTAATATTAGAACCATTATGAAACATTATTTCATTTACAATTTTATTGCATTTATTTATCTTTAACTTTGTGCCTATGGGTATGTGTAGGGGTACACGTGTACCATGGCACATGTGTGGAGGTTAAACAATTTTCTGCAGGTGATTTTCTCCTGTCATAATGTGTGTCCTGAGGCTCAAACTCAGGTTGTCTGGCTTGGCAGCAAGCATCTTTCCCTAGTAAGCCATTTTTGCTAGCCAGTGTAACATTGTGTCTTTTCAAACAGTGCTATAGTTAGGAACGGTAAAGTACTTGCCTCAAAGGCATGAAGACCAGAGTTCAGATACCCACTGGTGTTTGTTTTTCTCTTTTTGGGGTCCCACTACCCAGCTCCCTAATAAACCACACACAGAGGCTTATTATTAATTATGAATGCCTGGTTTTAGCCTGGCTTAGTTTCTCACCAGCTTTCCTTAAGTTTTTTTTGCTACCTTTTACTTCTGGGCTTTTGTGGTTCTCTTACTTCTGTAAACCTTACTCTTAACTCTNTGGCTTGCTGTGTAGCTGGGTGGCTGGCCCCTGGAGTCCTCCTCCTTCTCTCGCTGCTAGCTCCCTCTTTCCCTCCATCTCTTTTCTCCTTCTATTTATCCTCTCTACCTGCCAGGCCCACCTATCCTGTCTCCTGCCTCCCCATGGCCGTTCAGATCTTTATTAGACCATCAGGTGTTTTAGACAGGCCNAGTAACACAGCTCCACAGAGTTAAACAAATGCAACATAAACAAAAGTAATACACCTTAAAAATAATATTCTACTACATCCCACCACCCATGTAAAAAGCTGATGCAGTGGCATGCATCTGTGATACCAGAAGGGGGAGGTGGAGACAGGATTCCTACAGCTCACTCACAGTTTAGTGCACTCAGTGAGCTCCAAGTTCAGTGACAGACCCTGTCTAAAAAAATAAGGTTAGGGGGGCTGGAGAGATGGCTCAATGGTTAAGAGCACTGCTTGCTCATCCAGAGGTCCTGAGTTCAATACTCAGCAACCACAAGAACACTGTGTACATAACAAATAAATAAATCTTAAAAAAAAAAAACTTAAAAAAAAATAAGGTTGGGTTGGGAGAGATGACTCTAGACAAAGGTACNTGAAACAAGCCTGACAACCTGGGTTTAATCTCTTCAATCTGCATGGTGGAAGGAGAGAACGGACTCCTGCAAGTTGTTCTCTGATCTCCACATGTGCACTATGGAGTTGCATGCACACATGCGCGCGCACATACACACACATACACACAATAATAATAATAATAATAATAATAATAATAATACAAACACACACATAATAATTGAAAAATAAAATACAAATTAAAAAATCAAGTCCATAAGAACATAAGCCTCCTGTATGTTGGTAGTGTTGTATCCTTAAGCAAACTGCTTTCTGCCTCTGATATCAAAAAGAAATTGTAGTACCTTGTGTCAAGATTGGGATGGCACAGAAAAATTCCTCAAGTATGCAATTCAGAACAATTGATACAGAGTGATTGACATTTCATGCTATTGAATTTGAAATCATTGGTTGCTTAGGCTCTAGAGCACTACAATAGCAACTTCTTGTTGTCCGTGTGGTGTATATGTCTTTGTGTGTGAGGGTGTGTGCATGTGGAGGCCCNAGTTCAGCACTGGGTCTTTCTTTATCTCACCCCATCCTATTTTTTTGAGACAGGGCTGCTCACTGAACATTGAAGCCACCAATTATGTAAAACTAGCTAGCCAGCAAGCCCCAGGGATCCTCCTGTGTTTACTTCTCAAGCACTAGGATTATAGGTGCAGGTCATGATGTCTGCATTAAAAAATATTTTTGAACATTGCATTATTTTTGTGTTTATGGGTGTTTTGTCTGCATGTATGTCTGTGCAACACATGCATGCAGTGCCCAGGGAAGCCAGAAGAGGCATCAGATCCCTTTGAATTGGAGTTAAAGACAATTGTGGGCTGTCACCTGGATGCTGGGAATTGAACTCTGGCCATGAAAATCTGACAACAGGAAAAGGTTTCTGAATGCACAACCAAAAATTAATTCAAAATCAAATGCATAATGAATCCAACACATTTCTGGCTGAACTCTCCTGGGTTGTCAGCTTCCCTGTCTTGGTTCTTTGCCTTTTAAGGTTTTTTGTTTTTGTTTTAAAATTATGTGTATATGTGTGTGTCTGTGTGCAGGTACCCTCAGAAGAAGATCTTTTGAATCCGGAGATATAGGTGGCAATGAGCCATTTGACATGGGTGTTAGGAACTGAACTCGGGTCCTCTGGAAGAGTAATATGCACTCTTAACCACTGAACCTTTGCTTCAGCTCCGTCTTGGTGTTTAACACTCAACATGTGCACTTTGTACTGTGTATGCCATCATGCCATGGAATGCTAACGAATGCTACTTGAAACACCTCAGCTCAGATTTAAGACTATTACATTATATGAACTGCAGGGTTTTTACTACACCGTTTCCTACTTTTATAGAACTATGATTTAATTACAGAAAACAAAGACAGTATTTTCCTACTGTCATTCCTCAGTGTGTATATATTTGTATGAATTGTTAGAATGTTTAAAAATTTTAATTAATTTTGTGTGTGTGAGAGTCATCATGATCAAGTAGTAGGCACTCAACTGCTGAGCCATCTCTAAAGCCCCAAGACTTAATTTTATATAAACAAGCAGGCTAGCAAGACGACTTCATAGGTTAAGGCCTTGCCATCAAGGCTGATGACCTGAATTCAATTCCTGGAATCCGCAATGAAAGAGAATCAATTTCTGCAAGCTTCTGACCTCCTTATGTGCAAGTGAGACACTAGCCATAACTGTAGTAGATTATTTTAAGGTGTGTTACTTTTGTTTAAGTTGCATTTGTTTAACTCTGTGAAGCTGTGTTGCTGTGTCTTGTACAACATCTGATGGTTTAATAAAGAACTGGCCAATAGAGAGGCAGGAGAAAGGATAGGCGGGCTGGCAGGCATAGAGTATATATAGAAGGAGAAAACTGGGAGAAGAGATCTAAGATTTAGGAGTCAGAGAAGGAGGAGGTCATCAGGGGCCAGCCACCCAGCTACACAGCAAGCTACGGAGTAAGAGTAAGATTTACAGAAGAGAACAGGAAAAGCCTAGAGGCAAAGGTAGATAGGATAATTAAAGATAAGGAAAGCTGGCTAGAAACTAGCTAAGCTAAGGCCGGGCATTCATAATTAATAATAAGTCTCTGTGTGTGATTTATTTGGGAGCTGGGTGGCAGGTCCCCCAAAAGAGCAAAAACAACCAAACAAATAACCCCGCCCCATTAAATAAATAATTGCTGCTCTTGTAGAGGATCTGAGTTCAGGTCCCAGCATTTATGTTGGATGGCTCACGGCCACTTGTAAACTTCAGCTCAAGGGGATCCAACACCCATTTCTGGCCTCCATGAGTACGTATATATACACATACATAAATAAACCTTAAAAAATAAATAAGCACATAATTAGTATACAAACTTGCTTTATTTAATAAATGGTAATTTTGTATATATCCCAAAATTGTTTTAAAATAAATTTATTTATTTACTATCAGTAAATATTTGTTGTGCACACCTATTATATACTAAAGCCTGGGTCATGAAAAAATTTCCTGGGCACAAAGGGGTCGAGTGGAAAATGTGCAAACAGCCCTGTTGTAAAGCTTCATGACTGAGTGGCTCTCATCACCACGGGGATCAGAAGAGAAAGGATGAACTGCAGAGCTGAGAAGCGTTCCAAAGCCACGGTTTTCAAGCCACTCTGATACTGATCTCATTCATTGTGTCCTACACATTAGGCAAGCAAGACATAGAGAAATCCTCGGGTGCAAAGAAGTCTGGTCCAGGCTCGTGCACCCTGGGGGTGGATAGAGTGGCACTCATGCCTGCCTCTGCTAGGCATGCTCAATCCCACCTCAGAGCTCCTCTCTTTCTCCAACATCCTTCCACCCCACCCCCGACCTCCCCGATTCGTCCAAGGGCCTGATGAATATCAATCAGCTGCTCTCCACTCTCAACTTGAACAGGCATTTACTCTAGGTTTTTTTTGGTCCTCCACGAGTGAAATTGAAACTACAGATAAAACTAACTTGTTTCTTATAGTGATGTCTTGACGCCTNTTCTTACGAAGTTGCCAAATTATTGCACAAGTAAACTGCAAATCCGCCTTTTCTCTGGGCATGGGTCCCAGCACCACTCCACCCAGCTGCAGGATTCCCCTCATCAATCAAGCACGGGCTCAAGTCTTGGGAGGCTAAGGAAGGAACTGGCCCAGGTTTTAAGTTGTTGCTGTGCACACAGGACTACCTTAGGGTGCTCACTCACTTGCTCTGGCCAGGCCTGTAGATCCAAAGGAAGACCTCGCGTCTTGAGAGCTAAGTGGTTTCCAAGCAACTGCCACAAGCCCCGCCTCCTGTGCTCTTAAAGGGGCTGCGGTACCAACACAATGCTTTAGAGCATCCAGTTTTCCCATGCTTATTTTCAAGAGAGGAACTGGGCACTTGAGCTGGATGTACTCGACCTGGATTTTCCCAGTTCTAACAGCAAAGCATGTGGCCCCTCTCAACAGGTTTTCTCACGGTAAAACAGTATAATGCAGGCTTTTGTCTTCCAGCACTGCCTTACACCATACAATGGTTTGAAGCCACACGATCTTAACAGCTCTAAGTTTCAGGCCTGGCTTGGAGGCTTCCAGGGAGAGTCTGTATACTTGTGTTCCACTTTAAAGAACTTATGTGACAGACAGAGCCCATCCAACTACACAGGACAATCTCACCATCTCTAAGATCTTTAATCTCACCTGAAGTCCCCTTTGTCATGTATGAAGTGAGTCACAGGTTTTTGAGGGGCCATTACTGTACCTCCTACGACTCCCAAATTGCACTGTTCTGTGAATATTGAATGAGACCCTGCAGCAGCAGATTGTGTTTTGAGATGTAACCCTGACTGGCATGGAACTATGTATCAGCCCAGGTTGGCCTTAAACTTACAGAGATCAGCCTGTCTCCGCTGTGCTGGGATTTACAGGCCTGTGCCACCTTGCCCAGCAGTCACACAAACTGACATAAGGAATGTAAGGAGCTATGCTTCTGCCCCTCATTACACCTGAACCGCGGCAGATCTCTTCTCCAGGAGACCCACAGCACAGATGAAGCTGCAAGGGGAGTTGCCTACACCTGTCTCACTGGACCCTCACTACCACCTAGACTCTACAGGAGGCATTTTTATTTCCGTTTTTTGGCACAGCTCAAATGGACAAGGTTCCATGGGAACAGAAACAAAAACCCACAGTTCACACCCCAAGCCCACAGTTCACACCCCAAACCCACAGTTCACACCCCAAGGAAACCAAATAACAGCATTGAGCTATAGAAAACCCATGTTTTCTTCTTCCACCCCCTGCTTCTCACTCTAGTTGCCCTGAGGAACATTTAAAAAACAGTGACCCCAGCCAGGTGTGGTGGTGCATGTCTTTAATCCCAGAACTCAAGAGGCAGAGGCTGGAGAATCTCTGTGAGTTCAAGGCCAGCCTGCTCTATATATCAAGTTCCAGGTCAGCCAGGGCTACATAGAGAGACCCTGTCTCATTCCCTCCCATTCCTGCCCCCAAAAGTGACCCCAACTCCTAGTCAGTAGTTTCTTTCCAGCCAAGTAAAGAATCCCTTTGTTTTTTTAATTTAATATGAGTCAGGATTGAGAGCTACCAATTTCAAAAGACCATAATTGTTAATTTGGGTGTGTGATGCACACTTGTAATCCTAGCACTTGGGAGGCGGAGGCAAGAGCAGTTCTAGGTCAGCCTTGGCTACAAAACAAGTTTAAGACAAGCCTGACTTACACGAAACTGTCTCAAAACACAGGAGGTTATGGCGGGAGAGAACCAGAAAGTAAACAAACATGAATTCAAATGTCATTGAGGGCGGAAAGCTGCAGACTACAATACCCCCAGCCAGACGGAAGACTGTTAACTTCCAAAGGGCTCTCCTTGTTTTTCTAAGACATATCTTTGCACACCCACCCCCAAACACATACACACACACAACACACATATACACACCACATGCACACTCAAATTCCAGAACAATAAGTGCAGACATGGTGAAAAGGCTTAAAAATTCTTTTTCCTTTTTGGAATGGAGTCTCATTAATGTAGCTCAGGGTGGTCTCAAACTCCTGGCCTCAAGTGAGCCTCCCTCCTGGGTCTGCCAAGTAGCTAGGCTAGAGGCACATGCATGCCACTATGCCTGGCGTAACATTGTTTTTAAGTGGGTCTGACACATTAAAATAGCATGTTAATTTTTGAACAATGATAAACAGGTTACTTAAAACCGTCTTCCCCAAACCGAATAACCTGTAATAAACTCTGTCCTACAAGCAGTAAGTATCAGTTCTGAGAAATGACATCCAGGTTTGCAATGTGCCTCATGGTTGGCCTTCCATGGGGACAGTTCCAGGGGTGGTCCATCTCCCCCATGTGGGTGACGAGTTTCTTCATCTCGCTTGTATTGAGAGCCGTTCCAATCATCACCTGAGTACGAGACACAAGGGAGAGTTGGACTGGACTTTGTTAAAACAGTCTGCAGAAGCACAGGGTTCCTAAGATGAGACCAGACAAGATCACAGCTCAAAAACATTTCCTAAGAACCTTCCCCCAGAGGTCCCGTCTTCTGACGGCTCAGTGCTCCACATTTCTCTTGAGCTTCCAGCCTTCATGACTCAGGCTTTAGTGGCACACCCTCTCAAGAAGTGGATCAGCAGCCCCCTTCTCTCAACAGTTCCACATGACTTACTTCTCTCCTCTCACCCTGGCAACCAGAGTGGGCCGGAGTGCCTCTCCCCACTCAGCAGGTAGCAAGGAATTTTATTATTTTATTTTTTTGGTGTGCACATGCATGCATGCATGTGTTCGTGTGTGTGATTGTGTATGTGTGGGTGCACGCATGTGCACACTTGCTCATGCCTGAGTGCACGGAGGCCAAAAGTTGACCAGGCCAGCCTTTGCAGTGATCCTCCTGCCTCTGCCTCCCGAGTGAAGGGATTATAGGTTTGAGTCTCCACGCCAGAACAACAGTTGTTTTTAAAAGCCTGTCAGGTCACTCACTGCTCTTTCCAGCTCTTTCTTCACCTAAGTAAAAGCCTAGGTCCTTGCCTATGTGCCAGCATATCTGTGGTGGTTTGAATGAGAACGGCTCTTGTAGGCTCATATATTTGAAGAGTTGGTTCCTAGTTGGTGTTCAGGAAGGAATAGAAGATGTGTTACTGGAGGAGGTGTGTCCCTGGAGGTGGGCTTCAACGTTTCCCCATGCCAGGCTCAGTCTCTCCTCTTTCCTCTCCCCCTCCCCTCTCTCTCTCTGCTGCCTGTAGATCTGAGTGTAAGCTGTTAGCTGCTGCTCCAGTGCCATTTTCCCCACCGTGATGATCATGGAGTCATCCTCTCAAACTGTAAACCAACCCCCGATTAAATACTTTCTCTTAGAAGCTGCCTTGGTCACGGGGTCTCATCACAGCAATAGAACAGTAACTAAGATAACATCCTAGCATGCAGCCATCTTCTCCGACACACTGGCTCACCATCCCCATGTGCACATGCACAAAGCAAGTTTCAAAACAGAGAAGTAGCTGTCCCTGTGCTTGGGACTTGCTTTCCCCCTAGCTTTTGCAGAGTGCTTCCTCCTTCAGGCTCCTGCCCAAATGCCCTGCCTACCCTCAGTGCAAGAGCATATTGTTTCTCTCTCCAGAGCATGAAGAGCTTGGTGACACACATGTGACAAGCAGATGCTACAGCACACCCCAACATCCTAAGACTCTGAGGAATAGGGAGAGATGGGATGTAGACAGGCTTAACCCCCTCTGTTGTCATCTTTCTTCCTAGTATAGCACATCAAGTGTCCACCAGGTGTCAGCACAGTCCTAGAGCTAGGGACAAAGCAGTGCTCTGTCACACTGGGAGCGGAAAGACAATAAGCAAGTTAGCAAATGTCACATATGAAGTGACTACAAACAGGAGGGAGCTAGGCATGTGATGAGCAGTGATATGGATCTAGGTGGGGTATGGCAGGCAGAAAGGGCCTGAGGTGACAGGAGACGGTGATTGCAACCTTTGGCTGTGGCTGGAGCAAAGTGAAGGAAAAGGGGCTGGAAAGGCAAGCAGGGGCTGGAATATGCCATGTGGACGCAAGAGACAGATCCCATGAAGGTCAGTGCTAGAGAGAATGGAGCTACAACAGTGTGTCTGCAGGGCAAGAGTAGAGAAGCAATCCATGGCTCCACAGGCTTCCATATGACAGATACACAGGAGGGTAAAGTGCCTGCCATGACTACTGTGGCACAGACCACCTGCTATGACACTTTCACCACAAGATAGGATTGTTTTCATCAACCATGTATTTGTGACTTGGAATCAGATCCAATCAGATCATGGGCTCTCTCTCTGTCTCTCTGTGTGTGTGTGTGTGTGTGTGTGTGTGTGTATGTATGTATGTACATGTAGACGCTCCTGCTCACATACTAAGGCAAGTGCTCTACAACTAAGCCACACCAGCAGTCCACAAACAAAACTTTTCTGAGGACTGGCTAAATGGCTCAGAGGGTAAAGGGTTTGCTGCACAAGCTTGTCAACCTAGGTTTGCTCCTCAGAATTCACATAAAGGAAGAACCAACTCTCCACAATATTGTCCTCTGACCTCCACACAAGCTCCACGGCATGTACACACTCCTCCCGACCCCATACTACAACAAAACAAAACTTGTCCCTGGAGTAATTCCACCCAGTCTGAACGCTGTGAACCATACTGTCCAGTTAGGGTTATCATTGCTGTGATGAAACATCATGACCAAAAGCAACTTGGGGAGGAGAAGGTTCATTTCACTCACAGTTCCATGTAACAGTTCATCATCAGAAGCAGTGAGGGCAGGAAGTCAAGCAGGGCAGGAACCTGGAGGCAGGAGCTGATGCAGAGGCCATGGAGGGGTGCTGCTTACTGGTTTGCTCCCCATGGCTTGCTCAGTCTGTTTTCTATAGAACCCAGGACACCAGCCCAGGGATGGCACCACCCACCATAGACTGGGCCCTCCCCTATCAATCACTAAATTTAAAAAATGCCCTGCAGGCTTGCCTACAGCCTGATCTTATGGAGGCATTTTAATAACTGAGGTTACCTTCTCTCAGATGACTTTAGCTTGTGTTAAGCTGACATCAGATGTCCAGCAAACATACTTCAGCCCAGACATCTCCCTCAAGCCCAGGACTGTCATGTTGCTTTTCGACACTCTACTTACTGAACAATAGGCCTCACATAGGCAAGCCTAGAGCACAGCTCTGAGCCCTGTTTACTCCCCAGAGCTGCCACTCGCCCCGCTTCCCCTGCATCCAGGTCTGGCACCTGTCAAATTCAGCACGCACTCTCACTATGGGCAGTAAGATTATGGGCTGTCCTCTGGGTGCTGCTCTGTTCTCAGGCAGAAGCAGCCTCTGGTTTTCGGGATTACTATTTTCCTATCAAGAGCATTCTTACCCACGGAGGCTTTATCTCACCTGTTAAGGGAGCTCAGATGGCACCCATCTCCTTGTTCACCACATTTTTCTGTGGTTACATGCTGTGTGAATTTCTGTACTTACTGGCATCTAAGGGGTCATTTATTTGTTGGTGTCTATTTCTCTCACCCACCTTCCTTCTACACTCCCATACTTGGAACAGGACAGGTTATACTACATGGATTCAAGGAATTGCTGGATCATACAGGAATGTGGCCAGGTGACAGGGCTGCTTACTTTATTTGGATACTGGGCTAATACCATTTCCCATAGAAATCTGAGTGGCGCAGGACACAGCATCAGTGTCAGCAAACAGCCCCTGTGGGACACTTGTGACTAAACAGCTCTACTGGAGTTTTGATGGTGTTGTCTCAGCCTGGAGGCAGGAAATCTTTCTCAGTGCAGGCATTACCCGTAAGGACCAGGGATGAAGCAGGTACACACAAAGCTAGCTCAAGAAAACTCTGAGATAAAACACTGTGTAGCATCTGTAGAGAATGAACAGCAAGCCTGACTACAGCAGACCTGGCTGTCATGCTACACCAACAGACAATGTGGCTCTCTCTATCTTACAGCCATCATGAAGATGGAACCAAGAGTGGAACGGAGAACTCCCTTGGGCCCTCCAGACCCCAGGGGTGGAGTTCTTTTACTTACAGACTTCCGACAGGCTCGAGAAGCAAACATCTGCCTGACTCGCGAGGGCCGGCACATGACCCCAGGGCTGTCACTTAGCATAAAGATCAGTTCATCTATATCTTGGGGTCCAAAGGTCCAGTTTTTACTAGTTGGCAAGGAAATCAATTTAGCCCTTTCAGTCACTGGAGCTAAAAGAAAAAAAAATTGAGGAAAATCCATGATTGGAGAAAAGCATTTTAGTTCATGGCCAATTCTAATGAAGACCCACACACCTAAAGGAAGGGGCAAGCACAAATGCTTCTAAGCTTTAAACTATACAAAACCCTACAATGGTTAACTCACCGTCCTCATCAATGACAAAATCAAAGCCATTCTTCCTGAATATTTCCAGATTTTCTATCAGCACAGCTTCATTGACAGCAGTTAAGTTCAGAGTCTGGGGCCTGGAAAACAGGAGACTCAAACTATATACCAAGGCAAACATTTGCCTACAGAGCAGAAAGGAAAGCAAATAGCACTATTGTGGTTGGTTTATAAAATGTCCCTTATAAAGGCCCACATGGGCCAGACATGGTGCACAAACTTTTAATCCCAGCACTCAGGAGGCAGAGGCCAGCAAACTTCAGTGAGTTCGAGGCCAGTCAAGGATATGTAGTGAGACCTTGTCTCAAACAAACAAAAAGGCTCATAGGTACAAGGCTTCATAAGTGTGCACCACTCTCCATCAGGCCTAGTAGTATACTCAGTTACCCTTCATCAACAGGATTTTCTGGCCATCCAGTGAACACCATTTCATACAGCTAAAAAGAGCCGATACCTAAAGAACATACTAAGTGTGAGACCTCAGACAAGTTGATTAACATCTCTGGGTGTGTGCCATCGCTTATGGTGAGATGGTGACAGCAACAGCAGCTACCTTGTTATGTCTGCTTGGATTAAACGAATAAACTGCTTCAACACAGTCTACCATGTAATAGGTAATCCATGGAAGCTATGACTATTACTATGTGAAAAGTATAAAGACATGTTGCACCAGCCGGGCAGTGGTGGCATATGCCTTCAATCCCAGCATTGGGGAGGCAGAGGCAGGCAGATCTTTGTAAGTTTGAGGCCAGCCTAGTCTACAGAGTGAGTTCCAGGATAGCTGGGGCTACACAGAGAAACCCTGTCTTAAAAAAAAAAAAAAAAAGTTGCACAGATTATTATAGCAAAACCCCCACATTTATACATATATACATACAGATATTGGAATAAGCTATCTCATCTCCAATGGTAGGAAGGGTGTGAGAAACAGGGCTGGAGATCCTGAAGCCTGTGTGAACTCACGTGATGAGCCTCTGCACCTGGAGCACAGTGTGCTGCTGCAGCATCTCAAAGTTGTACTTCTCGTCCGCAGCATGCTGGTCCACCAGGAAGAGGTCCTCCTTCAGTTTGGTTATTATAAATCCCAGGTTAAATTGACCCAAGATCTCCATCTCTGCAAACATTGATTTACTGTAATACAAAACATTAGTTATAAGACATCATTGAAGGTTATTTCAGATTGTAAAACAGAACAATTAAAAAAACAAGACAAAGTACTACAAAAGCATAAAATAGGAAAGGTAACAACTATACTTTCTTTATAAATATAACATCAATTATCCACACATTCAGTGATCCAGAGATGGCCTTAGTGACTACTATCAATAATCTGACATGNGTTTCTATACCTCTGCTCATACATGAATTTATGCATCTTCATTCTGCTCTCCTTTCATCACTCAATACATTATAGGTTTCTATATTTTTTTTTGTCTGAGATGGTTCTTACTATGTTGTCTAGGCTTTTGAATTCCTCCTTCTTCAGCCTGCCAAGTAGCTGAAATTACAGGTGCAGGCCAACAACATGCAACTTTAGATCTACTACTTTCTGTTACTCATTGTGACCTCAACTTCACAGTCCTTCTGCTTCAACCTCCCAGGGGCTGGTCCTTCGTTCTTAATGACTACTGGAATTCAGTATATATGCACTATAGTTCATCTAATAAATTCTCTCCTGGAAGATATTTGTTTCTAAACTCATAATGCACACAAGGCAGCAACAAAACCCAGGAGAAATGCTCATATGATCTAGGGGCAAAGCATAGTAAGGAACTAACACCTGATCAAAAGGTGACAAGCCAGTGTCCCAGGGAACTATCTCAGTCTGCTGGTTCCCAGGATGACGATCTGGGTTAACAATCTTTGGTAGGTCTCTTTCTACACTGGACAGAATCTGGCGTCAGGCATGGTGGTACACATCTGCAATCCCAGCACTAAGGAGATTAAGACAAGACTAAATCCTGGGCTATGTGAGGAAATCCTGTTTCAAAAAAATCACACACACACACA
>LZPO01107543.1:8924-22254 GCA_001675575.1 Neotoma lepida
TCTCGCTGGGTGATCCATGCTTCCCTCCCAGGTTCCTCCCTGGAGCTGTAGGTTGCAGTCTGGTTATCCCATGCTTCACATCTAGTATCCACCTATGAGTGAGTACATACCATGTTTGAAGTCTTCTGGGAGATAGGAGACGATACATACAAAAGCATGTTAGGCAAAGGGCAACAACAACAGAATAGCAAACTGAAGCCATGTCTTCAGTGCTACTAGTGTCATCTAATATGCCCATCATATAGCCTTTACTGAAGAGTTACCCTTCAACTTTTGCCATTCCCTAATGTCTAGACAGATCCACTACCCATCACTGGAATTGTATTGTCTTGGGACTGGAAATGAGTGACCTGATGAAATCTTTGGTGTGAAGACTTTAGATGCACCTGCCACCATTGCTAGATTTGATCTCCTCAACTATGTCTTCAGGGGTTGTGACAAGACCATCTCCAAGTCCCCTTTGCTAGGATAGTTTATTATTATGATCTGAATGTAGGTGATAGGACAGAATTTCAGATACTGAAGGCAAATGACATCATCCTGTAGGTATCTATACTGGTTCCAACTTTTGCTCCAAATACTCCATTTGACAAAACTTCAACAGAGTATTTGGAAAAACATTTTTGTAATCATTTGTTGTTGTTGTTGTTCCTACTGTGCCTGAATGAATGACATATTTTTACATCTCCATCTGTGGCTGTAGCATTCTCTTTCTCTCTGACTGTGGAATCAATGACAAGCATCCCTGAGGCTGGAAAAATGAATCTCTGCCACAGGCTCTGTCGTTGGGAACTGGACTCCCTGAATGCAATGCATACTCTTTTCTAAAGTTTTTTGCCAAGACTTCCTACACCATACATTTACTCTTGGTTTTGCCCTATACTGACCACTGGTGTATTTTTAATAGAAAAACTGCAAACATATTCCCAAGCTTCCCTGTTGCACACTTTGCCCAAGCCCACACCTCTCACACTTTGGATTGCCTCTCATCGGTCCACTCCTGCTTGGTGCTCTGGAGAGCTTGTGTCTTCTGCTCATCCACTTGGACATAGTCTACTCTCTGCTCTTCTGAAAGAAGAAGTTTCTGAAGGGGGAGAACAAAAGGTTTTAATTTCATCTTAATTTAAATGTTCTTTGGCAGATTACATTTGCTTCCTCTTCTCCCTATAGAAACTTGATACTATATGTGTATTATGTTTGTAAGCATCTCTTTAGTTGTTTGATTTGGTTAGATCAATAGGATGTAAGTGGAAGTGATGTATACTGCACTAAGTAGAAGCATTCTGGAATCCAGTCGTCTCTTTTTATCCTCTGCTAAGAGCCCTTGATTGAAGACTGTCTGTAACACAAAGGCCCTGGCCTATAATAGTCTTTTTCAGTAGTGATAGCTAAATGCTCCTTTGTTGCTGTAAGCACCTGAAATTGTCTGCTTTGAGTGGATAGCTTACTCAAACTGACAAATGTGTCTTCTGTACTTGTTTCACTCACTCATCTCATTGATTTGGGAATGTAAAGAGACACACAAATGGAATCATTCTATACATTCTGTTCAGTGGGCTGCTTTTTATCCACCAAACAATACATTCTTAGTGTGGATCATGGCCATCTCTTGCTCACATACCATCATCATGAGGCTGTCAAGTGAGTGATATCAGTTAATAGCTAATACCACTCAATCCTCACAGTCCTTGATCTAGGTGGCAGTATTTCTGATCTCTACTGTATAGAGGAAAATATTACCCAATGGAATTGAAACTGCATTCAAGGTCATTCACTGAGATCCACTTCAACTTAGAGCTCCTTTCACGATTTCTTAATAACTAGAGAGACTAGGCTATTACTTGTTCCCTAAACAAACCCTTCCTATTCCTCAAGAGCCTGTGTGTGCCTTACCCTAAGCTCTGCCTAGGGATTTTTTTCCTATAACTTTTAGGGCCCCAAATTTGAAGAGCATGAAACTTAGATGTATCTATACACTGGCACCCAGAGAAAATATCCTAAAGGAAACATACTGGGATTTCATGCTTTCTGGGTGTCAGAATTAAGGTTAATTTTAGCATTTTGATTATACATGTTTGCGCTTTTAAGATCTAAGAATACACATGGTTTCATCATTAGAAAAATCTCTATCAGTGGGATCAGGACCTGTCCCTGGCACATGAGCTGGCATTTTGGAACCTATTCCCCATGCTGGTATGCTTCACTCAGCCTTGATGCAGGGGGAGAAGCTCGGTCCTGCCTCAACTTGGTATGACATGCTTTGTTGAAAGGGAGGTTTGCCCCTTTCTGAACTGAGGAGGAGTGGATGGGGGAGAAGACGGGAGGTGGGGGGAGGGAATGGGAAGAGAGGAGGGAGGGGAAACTGTGATTGGATGTAAAATAAATGAAAATATTTAACTGAAAAAAAGAAAAATCTAAGCAAAAGTGAAATCACCTGAGAATCGTTCCTACCTGTTGCACAGGGGCTGGTGATGCTGAATTGAAGTCCAGGGCCAAATAATCCAGGCTGAATTTCTTTGTCCAAGTAAGAGCACTACTACTCATGGAATTGAGTGTTCTGTATTCTTCCTAAGAACCAATATCATAAAACTGAGATCAATAATCAATAGCAAAGGTACATTTGGGAAAGAAAGCTAGTTTGGGCTTCATCCAAGCAGCTGCTGCCAGATCATAAGAGGGTGATCTGAGGTCTGCACATTTGAGTATGAGTTGACATTTCAGCTGGGCAGTGGTGACGCACGCCTTTAATTCTAGCACTCAGGAGGCAGTGGCAGGCGGATCTCTGTGAGTTTGAGGCCAACCTGGTCTACAGAGTGAGTTGCAGGACAGCCAGAGCTGTTACACAGAGAAATCCTGTCTTGAAACAAACAAACAAACAAACAAACAAACAAATGAGTTGGCATTTCATACACAGTGCAGTAAGGGGTTAGGGGCACTTGTTGCCATATTCAGATTTTTAATGTGGATTCTGGGGATCTAAATTCATATCCTCCTGGCAGGAACTTCTAATCTGTTAATGTTCTTAATTAACATAATAGATATTCCTGGCTTATTATTTTAATAGCTCATCTTACTGAGTATTGGTAATAATACAATTTTTAAAAGGCTTCTTCTAGAACTGTTGTAGAATATTAAAGATGTATTACATTTGTTTATGCTGTGGAACATTTGTTTAATGATGCAAAGATGTGTTACATTCTTTTATGTTATATTTGTTTAATTCTGTGAGGTTGTGTTACTCTGCCTGTCTAAAACACCTGATTGGTCTAATAAAGAGATGAATGGCCAATAGCAAGGCAGGAGAAAGCATAGGCAGGGCCGGCAGGCAGAGAGAATAAATAGGAGGATAATCTGGGAGGAAAAGATGGAGGATGCCAGACGCCAGCCACCCAGCCACACAGTCAGACACGGTGTAAGAAGTAAAGAAAGGTATATAGAATAGAGAAAGATAAAAGCCCAGAGGCAAAAGATAGATAGGACAATTTGAGTTAAGAAAAACTAGCTAGAAGAAACAAAGCAAGCTAAGGCCAGGCATTCATTAAAAAAAAAAGATTTTTTTTTAATGTGTGATTTATTTGGGAGCTGGCTGGCGCCCCCCCCCAAAAAAAAACCTCAAAAGAGTAAAGATTAAAAAAACAACCAACAACATAGCACAGTTTTTATTTCCTTCCATCTGTTTAGACCCCTGTCCTTCATGCCATAGCTTTCCCAAAATGTTAGGTGAAATTACTGGTTGTCACTCATATTTAAAAATCAATGGTCAAAGCAAGAGTGGTAGCACACATCTTTAAACTCAGCACTAGGGAGGCAAAAACAGGTGGATCTCTGTGAATTTGAGGCCAGCCTGGTCTACACAGAGCGTTCCAGGCCAGGTGAGACCTTATCTTAAAACAAAACAAAACAAAACAAGAACACTCAAAATAAATAAATAAATAAATCAACCAAACAACAATAAAAGCCAATGGTCAGAAGACTAACATATAGTGCTGGAGAGATGGCTTAAGAGTTAAAAGCATATACTGCTCTTCTAGAGAGAAAAGTCAAATTATGTATCTGATGTCTTTGGTCTCCAAGAAGACCTACAATCATGAACACATACCCCTCCCCAAACAGATACACACACACACACACACACACACACACACACACACACACNCANAGAGAGAGAGAGAAATCTTTTTTAAAAGGGTTAACACAAAGCTTTGCATATGTGAGTGAAATTTTTAAGCCCTGGAGTTTACTGAAGGGGGATCTTACTGGCTAGTTTTCATTGGTACCACCTAATATCAGGATCTAGGACCTCTTGAGCTGCTGAAATAGCCTAGAGAACTATCATCTTCCAACTTCCAGAACCAGTTATAAAGGTCTGGTTGTCAATCAGACCTGGAAAAGAGAGGGCAGAGAAAGGGCTCAGACTTGTTCTCATATCTATTTACTCACCTTGTTTTTAGTATTGTGTCAAAAGACAGAGGGAAGGGCAGACAACAAAGAGTAATAAAGGAGTGAGTATGATCAAAGTATATTATATGCATATGTAGAAATGTCATAACAAAACTCCTTTGTACAATCAATACACATTAATAATATTTTTCTCAACATAATATTTAGAAACTAGTTTTCCTTCCACCCACACTATGGTTTGGATAGATGAGCTGGCAGATCTGGCATGACAAGTGGCTCATATTGCAGAGCCTTCCATGCTGGGGAACAAGACAGGTAAGTATAATTGCCTGGGGCCTGGTGAGACACCGAAGGAGCTGTGCCGGAGTTTAAAGGCCCAAGACCCTGATTATAGAGAACAGCTGCCTAACCCAGATCTTTTTCATCTGTCCTCTTTTTTCTCATCTCTCCTTATGTAATTTCTTGGTATAAGATGCCTAGCTTTAATAACTAATACATATAGCTGAGCTGTAGTAATACACTCCTTTAATCCCAGCACTCGGGAGGCAGAGGCAGGTGGATCTCTGTGAGTTTGAGGCTGGCCTGGTCTACAGGGAAAGTTCCAGGACAGCCAAGGCTACAGAAAGAAACCCTGTCTTGAAAAACAAAACAAAATCCTATAATACATATAGTATATAATAATGCCTAGTATTGTCCTATTTTTTTGCTTTTGTTTTTCTTTATATTGTACATATGACAGAAAACATGTGATATTTATTTATCTGAATGTGGCTTCTTTCAGTGAACAAACATGCAGCCAACAATACACTAACTGGGAAAAAAACTGAAAGCTTTCCTCTAAAATTGAGAATGAGACAAGAGTGTTCATGTTCAACTTTTCCAACATGATGTTTGATGTCTTACCCAGAGCAATAAGGCCAAAGGTGACCTTTGACTTATGTTCCTTTCCAAGGAAATGGGAAGACTGAATAGATTTATTTTTACTAACCACTGATAGTATGCCAGAGAATCTTAAATATAAACAGATAATTTTTTAGTGTGAGTTGGAAAGACTTCACTGTGTAACCATCCCTGTGCTTGTCCTACCTCAGTGTACAGTGAAAGTAAAGTACCCTTTGAGAAGCAGAGAATTGCAACTGTTCCTAGGTGCATAACATGGTAAAAATTGCTTATTAACAACACTGTAACTGACACTTGAAGGTGACTATATAGCTAGATGAATGTTATATGGAAGGAAAGGTGATTAAGAATGAAAATGTCATAATGAAACCTAATGTTTTGTATAAATAATGGCTGCTAATTTTTTTGCAAAAATAAATATTAAAGCCACACTGAGATATCACTGTACACCTATTAGAATGTCTAAATTTTAAAAAAGTTGGTAATTCCAAGCATGTAGACAAGGATGTAGAAACACTGATGCTCTCATACTTTACTAGCAGGAGGGCAAAATGCTGCAGTCACTATGCCAGTATCTTATAAAGTATGCTTTAGAAAGTGTCTTATAAAGATACAAAGGTACTTTATATAAAGTATTTTACAAAGTTAAATATACATTTGATGAAATAATGTGTATATTGAAGAGAAGGATTCTATAGGTGAGGAGTATGGGATCCATGTATCACTACCACAGGATAATAATGAGACCCGTAGACATTCTTGGACTCTGAGACAGCTATTGTTTCCAAAATTACAGTTATGAAGTAGCGACAACATAATTTTATTGTTGGAGGTCACCACAATATGAGGAACTGTATTAAAGGGTTGCAGCATTAGGAAGGTTGAGAAACACTGACCTAAAGCTTAGTTATGCACACCTCAAAAGTAGTCTTTACAATTTTAAGTTGGACAGTTGTGGTTTTTTCCCCCCTTAGGGGATGTACTGTGCATTGCAGAATATATAACAGCATTTCTTTTAACTTTTATTTATTGTTATTTGTATGAGTGTTTTTTCTACATTTATATATGTGATACATACATACTGGGTGCCCACAGAGGTCAGAAGAGGGCATCAGATTCCCTAGAACTGGAGTTACAGATGGTTTTGAGCTACAACATGGGTGCTGGGAGCTGAACCAAGGTCTCCTGTAAGAACAAGTACTCTTAACCACTGAGACATCTCTTTAGTCCCTGTAGCAGCACTTCTTAATTCTTCCCACTAGAAACCAATTGTGCCATCTCTTTTGACTCTAGCTTTGTATCTAGACACTGACAGTGTCCTTTGAGGGGCAAAATCATAGTCAATCCAGAACAGTGCCCTTAAGAAAAGAAAAATTCTATCTACATAAAAGCCTGTAGAAGATCCCCAAATTTAGGGAAAAGATGATAGAGTGAAAAGACAACTCAGAGAATTGGGAAAACATCCATAAATTATGAAACTGATAAGGGTCAATGTTCATAACATAGAAGAAACACCTGAAACTCAATAACAAAAACAACCTAATTAAAAATAGACAACATATTATAGTAATTTTTCCAAAGAAGATAAACTAATAAACAAGCACATTTAAGATATTTAATGTCACTATTCATTTGGAAAAGACAAATGAAAACCACAATGACATTCCACTTCATATGATTTGGGTAACTATTACAAAAATATGGAGAATAAAAAATGTTAAGATGTGGAGAAATTTGGAATCCTTGTGTTTTGCTGGTAGGAATGTAAAATGGCACAGCCATTGTGGAAGACAAGTTTGGTGTTTCCTTAAAATGTCAACATAGAATGTGTGTATATGGCCCAACAATTCCACCTGTAGGCAAATACTCAAAAGATTTGAGAAAGCAGGTGCTCAAATATATTCTTGTATCTGATGTTTACAGCATCATTATTCACAACAGTCCAAAAGTGGCAACAACACACGTGTCCTTCAACAAATAAGTGGACAAATAAAATATAGTATGCTCTTATTAAATATTATTCAAGCACAATATATATGTATATATATTAAAAACACTATGCTAAATGAAAGACAGATACAAAAGAATTAATATTTATGATTCTACTTTTTAAACATTTATTTATTTATTTGTGTGTGCACATACATGCCACAACATGCATACAGAGGTCAGAAGACAACTTGTGGGAGTTGGTTGTCTCCATAGTGGGAGAGGGCTCAGATCATAACAGTTAATAGGCCAGTATCTTTACCTGTTGAGCCATCTTAACAGCTCTAGTCTCACTTTTATAAGGGACCTAGAATAGAAAGGTATAAAACAGAACAGAAGTTACCAGGAGCTTGGGCAAAGGGAAAGGGGAATGAGTGTTTAATGGGCACAGAGTTTGTGCTTGAGACGATAAAAATAGCCTGGAAATGAACAGTGGTGATGTGTATGCAACATTGTTAATCATATACCTAAAAATGGTTAAAATTGTAAATTTTGTGCTATGTATATAACTACAGTAAATTGTTTATTAAATACTACAAAGTGTTTATAACTGTTCTACTTGCCCCCAGATTTGAAAGAGTCCAAATGTCCCTCAGTGGGTGAGTAAACAAAATGTGGAACACCATACAAGGGAATGCTACTCAGCAATAAAACAGAAAGAAGTAATGACACATGTATCAATTCGGATGATTTCAGATAATATTCTGAGTAAATTAGGCCAGACTCAAAAGTATTGTATGATTCTCTCTATGTAACGTTCTTGACAAGCCAAAATGATAATTATGAAGAATAGATCAGTTGCTACCAGGAATTAGGAGTGGCAGTATGGTATAAAGAGTATAAAGTGACAGAATGAGTGAGTATTTGGGGTTGATGGCTGTGTTCAGTATCCTGATTGTGGTAAAATTTACACAATTCTCTCTCTCTCCTCTCCTCTCTCTCTCTCTCTCTCTCTCTCTCTCTCTCTCTCTCTCTCTCTCTCTCTCTCTCTGTGTGTGTGTGTGTCTCTCTCTCTTTCTATCATTTATCTATCAGCCTATCTAAATTCATCTATCTTCATATACCCAAACTAAGAGAATTGAAAACCAAGAAAGAAATTTCACTGTATGATTTAAAAATTTAAAAGTATTATAGGAGACACAGCAGTAGCTTACACATCTATCTTCACAGAGGCCCAACCAGAAAGGGATGCACTTCAGTCATTCCTTCTAGCACATCTCCATTCAATTGTGTTGCCTACAGACCTAAAGAAACACTTTCTACTAGGGACCCCCAGTGACCACACTAGGATGGGATTCAACCCATTTCTATCCCTTTGTGTCACCATCAACCTGCAAAAACACTCTGTACCAGGACCATATTTGACTAGAATCCAGAGTGGGTAACAGTAACCAAAGAATGGAACACCTACTCAACAAAGACAAGATCAGATGTCTACGCCAAGAAACACTTAAAACATCATAACTCCCGGTGCCTAGAACCCAGTGCAAAAACAAAAACAACAACCAAAACAATACACCTCCTCCAGAAGCCAGTAACTCTATTGCAATAGGCCTTAAGAAAAGCAATTTAGCAGAAGCACTAGAAAAGAACTTCAAAATAGCAATTGTGTATATGTTCAAGGACCTTAAAGAAGATATGAACAAGTGCCTTAATTAGGACCATGAAAACACAATCAGTTGAATAGAATAATGAAAACAACTCAAGACATGAAAGTAGAATTTAATAAAGAGATAGAATCACTAAACAAAACCCAAATTGAAATATAACTGGAAATGAAAAAAACTTAGGATGTCAAACAAAATCCTCAGAGATCAGTGCCTCCATCAACCTTCATCAGAGAAGCTTCTTGTCATAGACAGTAACTAACTAAGAGATCCACAACTGGAAAATGTGCAGAGAGTGAGAGACTTTGGAACACTCAGCCCTAAATGTGATGTTCATCAAATCCCTCCCCTCAAGGTTCAGGGATCTATGCAGAAGAGAAGGTGAAAAAATTGTAAGAACCAAAGGTAATGGATGACTCCAAGGAAATAGTATCTTCCAGATACAACAGAACTGATGGACATATGAACTTATGGAGATTGTAGCAGCACACAAAAGACCTACACAGGTTCAAGCCAGATGAAGTTCCAGTACTGAGAAAAAGTGAACACAGGATCAACCCCTAACCAAGAAGCTATTTGCAATTGTTACTCACTGGCAAAGGGAAAATCAGTTTTCTCCAATTGAGTGTCAATGGGTGTATCAATCACATTCTAGGGAAATTCCCATGCCCAGTAATAATGTTGGTCAACACAAAATGAACTCCATGATTATTTTGTGTGCCTTTTTGTTTTGTTTTGGCATTTTTTATCTTTTTGGTTATTTTCTTTGGATTTTTTTCTGTTTTGGTATATTTGTTTTGTGTCTTTGTTTTTCTGTTTGTGTGTGTGTGGTTTTTAAGAGAGAAAGAACATAAAGTTGGGTAGATAAAGATGTGGAGAGGACCTGGGAGGAGTTGGAGGAGGAGAAAATATGATCAAAACATGCTGTATGACAAAAAAAACTAAACAAATAAAAAGGAAAAAAATTTTCTTCAAACTGGAAAAAGAAAGTATAGAACAAGAAGACAGCTCAGTAACTGCTTGCCTTTCAAGCATGAGGACCTGAGTTTAATTCCCAAAGCCCACACAAGTAAAAGCCAGGCATGGTGATATGAACTTGTAATCCCAGTACTAAGGAAGTGGAGACAGGTAAAAGCCTGGGGCATACCTCACAGCAAGCTTAGTTTACTTGGTAAGCTCTAGCCCAGTGAGAGATCCTGTCTCAGTATGTGGATAGCACTTGAAGAAAGACATTTAATGTTTTTTCCTATTTTTTCACATGCATGTACACATACGCACTACTTCACACATGAACATACACATACATACATACACACACTAATATACAACATACACATGTACAAAGTATTGTATGGTTGAGGTTTTATTAACAGTTCAATTGTTACAGTGCTTGCTTAGCACTCATGAAACCCCAAATAAACCTGGAATAATGGTGCATGTCTATAATCCTGGCACTTGGGAGGTGGGGGCAAAAGGATTTGAAGTTCAGGGTCAACTTGAGCTACATACTGAGTTAAGGTCAGCCTGGGTTACAGGAGACTCTTTCCAAAAAGGGTATTATAACGCTATAATAAAAATTATTAATGTAAGTTTTAACACTATAGTCTTCTGCTCCCTAAAGTTGTTCTCTGACCTCTACATGTGCACTGTGGCATGTGCACACGAATGCATGCACACGTGCACATGCACGTGCACACATACATAAATAGATACAGTTAGAAAAGAAGTCTTACAAATTGTTTAAATTACAAAGTTTGAGAAACTGCTATATAAGAAATAGCATTAAAATTATATTTAGTCTTCTAAACTTTCATTTCATAAACATTTGAAAGATATATAAAAACACTTGCATAGCAATAAGACAAAACCTGTATTTCAACATCTGGCCCCACCTTTTTTAAAGATTAATTTTATTTATGTATATGAGATTTTCGCCTCCATGTATGTCTGGGCACTACTTGTGTGCCTGATGCTATCAGAGGCCAAAAGAGGACATCAGATCCTCTGGAACTAGAGTTTCAGATGGTTCTGTGCCATCATGTGGATGCTGGGAATCAAACCTGGCCAGTAATCTTAACTGCTGCCTGGCCTCACTCTTAACAGTCAGATCAGAACTTTTCTTTAATGAAAAAAAAATTAACACATATGATTATGGAAAAAATCAATATAAATCATGTTAGTTCTAACTATCATATTGGGCCATTGTGTGGCACAAGGTATAACAAGTCATTTCAGACTATATTGTAAAGTGAAGTTAAACAAACACAGCTGAATGAGGTAAGACACCCCTTCACTTTTTTCACATAGTTCTTTGCTCACATCTACCGTCAACCAGTATTACCTGCTCTTCAACTTCTGTGTAATATTGTTCAGTAATACACATTCATTGACAACCTATACACACTTAGGCAAGCAATCAATATTTAACTGTTGTTTATGAAATAATTGGTCATACTGACTCAAATATCAGAAGCAAACTGTTGATGTCTGGAATAACTTTGCATTTGCTTCCATAATGTTTCAGGTTCACTTCCCTTTTCTGTTCTCCAGAGACAGAGCACAGCTGTTCAGGATCCTTTATAGGAATGTTTTCTTCTAGAAGTTTCCCAAGGGCCATTACTAAGTGTAAGAAATATTGGGAGGAACACAGCAGATTTATAGATGTGTCACTTCCCACCTGCATATAGTTAAGTGTATCACAGCACAACTTTTATCAAATGAGACAAAATGAAGCATTCAGCTGTTACTTTCCTAGAGGTAATTCATTTTAGACTTTTATTTTATATAATATTTTAATATATTCTTTGAAAATTTCATAATGCATACAGTGTGCTTTAATTGCCATGTCTCCTCATACATAGGAGGATAAGATTATCTTCTTAAGAGCATTTATCAGTGCCTTGAACATCATCTTGCCTTAGCAGGATAGAACATCAAAACTTAATGTTCATAGTGAAATTCTCTCTTGGAACTCCCTGTTTCTATGTTGTGAATAGACATAGTTCTGGCTAAAGGGTTCTCTAATTGCTATGGATGCTAAAAGCATTTTCAAAACCCATGATCTCAATAGAATCCACATTAAGAGTATAGAGCAACAGGACAGGAAGGAGATATTAGCACTCTTGAACTGTGAATGGTTAATCAAAGGACAAAGATGTCACATCTCTACAGACTCAGGTCTACAGAAAGACACTAAAACACGAATCTCCAGAAGAGGCTGTGGTTTTTTGGTTTTTTTTTTTTATATAAAATAAAGCCTCCAATAAACCTGTTTTCACAGCCTGGACTTTGGACATTTAGAGAATTACAAACCCATTGGAATCAAACAGAACATCACAGTTTTTTGAAAAAAGAATTGGCTACTATTTCTATTTTCCATAACATGGGCTTTAAGTCCAAGGTTCTCATGAAATATTGTGGACTTCAAATGGTATAAGGAGCTGAAACTGCAGGAAAGAAAAAAAGCTTCAAGGGAGCTGAGGAGTGACTCCGTAGACAAAGTGCTTTGCACTCAAATATTAGGATCTGAGTATGGATCTCCAGAACCTATATAAAAGCTAGGCATGATCACATACATCTATAATTAAAGTACTTGGTTGGGAGGAGAAGACAGATGAATCCCTGGAATTCTACGGCCAGGCAGCCTAGCCAATCAGTGAGCTCCGGGTTCAACGAGAGATCCTATCCTAGGATTAACTTAGAAAAAAAATGGTAAGGTGAAGAGAGATAGTGGAAAACTCCTGATGTCGACCTTTGGCTCTCACATATATGTGCATACACATATACAAATGCACCAATATGTACACATGCATATACATATACTACACACATGCACATACTTACAATACACATTAGAAAAAGAAAAAAGGAAGTTAGCTTCAAATTGATTTGCTCCCAATCTAAAAAACAATGGTGACCTGGTTTTACAATCAAGTGTGCTTTATGACTACACAGAGACTTCTGAGGAATGTGCTTTTATCATAATGAACTCTCAAGATTATAGATTTGGAGAAGAAAAAGAACGCAAAAAGTATAAGATTACCATTTGGATGTAGCTTTCTTCTTTGGAAGAAGGAGTGGCAAAAAATCTTGCAGAATTAATACCATTTCTTTGTGAAGAGGGAAAGCTGGTTCGATTGCTAAGACCAAAAAATATAGATGAGGTCAATGCAATGTCTTACAGCTGCTCTGAAACATAGCCAGGAACAGACACAGTCCTGTGGGGTTTGAGCCCTCCCCTTCCAGACACAGCTTCCTTTTGGCCCAAGCAATTCTTGAAGAGGACACTTCCCAGTATTCCTCTCCCACTCAAGAACAAAAGCTTCCCAATTGTTTTTTCTTAAGCCTTCCATGTAATGAAGACAAATACATTGTATTTAGCAAACAACAACAAATTAACAAAAATGTTCCAAAGTAATAAAGCTGACAGAATA
>LZPO01107543.1:22274-40612 GCA_001675575.1 Neotoma lepida
CTCCAAAGAAAAATCTAAACAACCAGCCAAACAACAACCCTTCCCCACTTCTTTGAGATATTTTGCTTCCAAAGTAGCCAGAAGTATGAAAGTATACTCATTCATCTGACAGGACAAGAGGAGACAGTGTATTAATTTCTGTCTTCCTTCTGAGACAGAAGAACAGGCTAAGTGTCTCTACAGTTTGGCCTGGAAATAAAGCTCTCTGCAGAATTCTGCTTTACAAAATTAGCATGTCTGCATGGGTATGGTGATGCATCCCTTTACCTTTAATCCCAGAACTCAGGAAGCAGAGACAGGCAGATTTCTGTGAGTTCAAGGCCTTCCTGATCTACATAGTAAACTCCAGGCCAACCAGGGCTACATATAGAGATCCTGCCTCAAAAAAAAGTTACTATGTCCTGTGGCATTTATCATGAGCTAGGAAAATGCAGCTTCTAGAAGGTAAGATGAGCAGGCACAGATGTGTTAAGGTTTGTTTACCCAGCCCATAAACTATCCTACTTTCTCTGAGAGCTCTTTTCTCAGATATAATTCATAAAGTTGTGGTTCTCTCGTTAGTAGTGCTGTCTATGTACTCTGTGCCATAGTTGATTCCAATCTGACAGAATCCCATAATTTTGTCTCCCTTGGATATCTACATTAGGATTGAAAAATAGTCCATATTTGTTGGTGCTGGAATTGAAGCATGTAAACAAGCTTGGAGTATGTAACGGATAATCTTGGTTGTCAACTTGACATCTAGAATCAACTAAAACCCAAGCAGCTGGGCACACCTGTGAGGGATTTTCCTTATTAGATCATTGGAGGTGGGAAAACCCACCCTAAATCTGGGCCACACCTTCAGATGACAGCTCAAATAAAAAGATGTGGAAGAAAGCTTTTGCTTTTTGCCTGCTTGCCTTCACTCTCACTAGAAAGTCCATCTATCCTGCTGCTGAGGCATTTCTTCACTGGTGTTAAAACCTACTTCCTCAGGATCCCAATGTAGACTGAAGACCAGAATCCCTTTGGGAATTCCCTGGGACTCCAGCACCAAATGGGAACTGTTGAGATATCTAGAATCATAGACTGAACAACTACTGTATTCCTGGCCTTCCTGTTGGGAGACAGCCATTGTTGGACTACTCAGACCACAGCCTGTAAGCCACCTTAATAAATCCTCTTTTAATATGTACATATTGGTTCTATCAGTTCTGTTTCTTTAGAGAACCCTGACTAATACAGAACAGGATCATGCAACAAAGAAAAGAGCTCTGCAGAGAACAGGTACAGCAGGAAGAGAGAGAAGTTTCCAACACTGCTCTATTTCCAGGCTTCAGAATCTGGAGGAATCCAGTCACACACCTTCCTTTGTGGTCTAGAAACCACTCGTAGCTCTTGATAACAAGACCAGCTCCTCCTTTGGCTCCCTTAAGCAAGATAAAATGAGCTTCAATCACAAGAGATCTAAGATCTGAGGCTTACCAAGGCACAGTGTGAGTCCTGTCTCTTATACACATCTAGATGTGTATAAGAGACAGGTATTCAGTGTGGTTAAGCTTTAAGCAGGGAACCTAAAGATTGTAAAAGCTATCACAATAAACTTTCTTTACATGCCAAATTCAAACGTACTGACAGGAATTACTGGTAATGAGTGAGAATTTCAACATCCCATTCTTGCCTGATTCCCTGGGGATAAGGACAACTATTGAACAAATGGCCTCATGGAATGTTAGCGGTAACAAAATGAGACCATACATTTAGTCAAAAAACACTCAGTCTATCAGTCATGAATCACAATGGAAACCAAACTGGAAACACAATATTAACCAAATATACAGAAATCTGTAGCCTTGGGAAGACCAATGTATTCCAGACACTCTACATGTCTGAGAGGCAGAAATAATCACAGGTTCTAGTCTCCATGTCTCTTCTTAATGGTCCTCCTACCTAAGATATTCTTCCTCATGTTGTTCCCTAGTTACTCATGTTCACATCTCAGTTCAATGTCCCCTGCTTTGGGTGGCCTTCTCTGGCCTCCAGACAGTGCAGTGCCAGATCCCTCACCACAGGCCTCATGCTTTTGTTTGCTTATGCTCCATGCACTTCCCTCGCAGTTTATAATGAAACATTATCTGTGATTATTTGGCTGTAGTCTATACTGTGATCCCAGATGGCAGGGTTTCCTTTGGGCTTGCTCAAGGCAGCAACCTCCATACTTAGTACTTGCCTCAGTGACCTCTCTGGCTGCTTTGATATCTATTTTCTCCACTAAACTACATGGGCAGAAAAACATGCTGACAGAAGACCTTCCTGGTGTCCAGTTGTTTTCTTAGGTACCATGGGCCTAGGCAACTGTCTAGGCTCAGGAGATAGAAACACACAAATGAAGTATCCCTGGGAAGAAAAATCTCTCCTGATAGCATAACAACAACCAGCTGTCTTCAGGTTTCACCACCTGTTCTTTCCTACATGAACTCCAGGATTCATTCTACAACTCACCTATCCTGGCTCATATTCCCACCTTTTCACCTACCTACCAAGTGTTTACCCCTGAGTCCATCAAATACCTTCTCTTTGTTTAAAATGATCTGACAATGTTTCTGACTAGAATGGCTAGTTATTTCCTCTGTACCCCACAAGGCAGAGTCTGTTCTATTTAATACTGATTTTGTAGTGCTTCTTGTTTCTTCCAGGTGGTTTTGATATATGCTCCTCCTCCTCAGACCAAAGACCCTCCTTGATTTTCATCCCTGCATACTATGTGGTGCCTAACACACCACTGCATGCATGACCAACACATGGTTGGCTTACACTCAAAAAGGTGTGGCTGGAATGGACCAGACCTGAGTAAGGTCTCATTTAGCATCTTTGGGCATGGCCACCAGAAGGGGTAGTTTTTCCAAAGATCAATGTGAGGCAGAAGCAGACCATATGGTGTGACAAAGATCATAGCCATAGCCAAATGCTTCCTTGTAATCATACAGCCTACTGGGTAGGTGAGGGTAAGTAACAATGAAGTTAAGAATTCACTTTGAGGAAGAGATGTCTCAATGGTTAAAAGCACTTACTGCTCTTCCAGAGGACCCAGTTCTGTTCCCAGCACCTACATGGCAGCTCACAATCATCTGTAACTCCAGTTCCAGGGGATTTGATACTCCCTTATGGCCTCTGTGGACACTGAATGCATGTGGTACAGAGACATAAATGCAGGCAAAATACCCACATACATAAGCTAAAAGAATCTCAAAAAAATGAAAAAGAATTCACTTTGATCTGTCTTTTTCTTTTTCTTCTCCTTGTATGTCCATGATGATCAGCAGCTCAGAAGGGCTGCCTGGGAGTAGTAACACAGGGGCTAAAAGTTGCTCTGTGTACACAGTAGTCATGTAGTTCATAGTTGAAGTCCTCCCCTACCACTACCTCTGCTGACATATGGTATGGAAAGAGCAATAAGTTATAAAATGTACTTGAGTATGAAGGACATTAAGGAATTGTTGTCAAAGACCATTGTTGGCTGCCTTCCAGGAGGCCAGCATTATACACTCAAGAGTTATTTAAATGAGATGTTTTGTGGCTTCCATTATGATTCTCATCACTTACTTCTGGGACTTCATTATGGAAGTAGGCAAAAATGAGACCTCTGGAATGAAATTGGATTTGTAGGTTTATTTGCAGAGACTGAGTACCTTTAGGTCCCCTGACTCTTTTTTTCATAACAATCTTGGAACACAAGTTACCCCCAACCTCCTAATTCTTCACCATCTATTTCTTTCTAGTAATTTTTTTCCCTGGGTTTTCGAGAAAAGGTTTCTCTGTGCAATAGTGCTAGCTGTCCTGGAACTTGCTTTGTAGACCAGGCTGGCCTCAAACTCACTGAGATCTGCCTGCCTCTGCCACCCAAGTGCTTGGATTTAAGGCGTGTGCCACCACTGCCCGGCTCTTTCTAATAAGGGAGGAGCTTGCCCTCCTATCCAATACAGCAACCCTAGTTAAATGCCTTACATTTCCTCTGGGGCTTGAGATCTCTGTTCACTGGAGGTGGCTCCAAGTCCGCAGGTAGCTCCAGCAGCATGCTTGAGCTCATTGGGATGTAGTTATCCTGGCTGTAATGGGGTCTAAGACTAGAAGAAGTGCCTTTGGGGCTCATGGGCACATAGCTGTCTTCAGCACTGAGTGAAGCTGTGGGATACATCGGTGAAAACTTACATGGCTGCAAGACAGAACAAGTATAGATTGGGAACTATAGATCACAAATGCAAACTGCTACTAGTAGGCATTACAGCTGTGCATACAGTTTCAGATCCAAATTACCCCAAAGTAACTCTGAATTTCCTAGGGAAAATTGGACAAGCATCTAGTCAAAGTTCTGTCTCTGAATTCACATGAGAATAGATGATAACTCTCCAAGATCTGATGTTAGGACACTAAAGGTTTTGAATTAATGATTTTCTCTGTGGTAGTTAATTCTGACTATCAACTTGGCTGGACTTGGAATTCTTTGGAGACAATCTTTGGAAGTACTTCTAGAGAAGTTTAACTGAGAAAGGAAGTCCTACTCTGAATGTAGGCAGTATCAACCTCTCAGAATCCTAGAATCCTGAACTGAATAAACCATGAGGCAAAATAAACCTTTCCCTTAAGTGGCTTCAGTCAGATATTTTTTCACAGCAACAAGAGAAATAACAATACATGCTTCAAGTATAATGCAGTGCTTTAATAGCTACCCAAATCCGTTCAAATCTTTAGGGGATTACTGGAAGAGTTCTCAGAGATTCAGAGTACTGAATCTCAGAACACTTAAAGGAAATATCACATATAGGTCAGATTATTTCTGGTCAAACTGAAACTTAAAGGAACTCAAGGGCCAAACTTACCAGATTTAAACTGAGCCGCTTATCTCGGTGTCTTAAGGACTGGCTTTGTATATCACCTGAAGGATAGAGTCTGGAGTGGTGAGTGCTGCAGGACAATATCCATTGAAACTAAAGTCCAAGTCCCTATCCTCCTCAGGGCCTGTGCCTATAGCTCCAGAGAGGCAGGGAAGGATAATACATAATTTCCATACAAAAAAAGCTTGATATTAAATGTAGCTGGAAGTCAGAATCCATTCCCTAAGAGATGGAAAATCAGTCCAGATTCTAAAGATATTTATGATGGCTTTGGTTCTCTTCATAAATCAGAAAGAGATACAGCAAGTAATAACAAGTGTTTGCTGAATTTATTAAAAGAATCTTCTGAGCTTGGAGATAGACCTGTGGGTCTCAGAAAAAAACGTTTGAAATATCCATTGTAGTAAGTAAGAAAAACAAGTTTAGCATAGAACAAGAGCATTGTGGTCAGCATCAAGGGCTCAGTTGAGCTCTGCTGCCATGAGTCAGTGACTGTGATCTTTCTGCAACAATAAACAGATACTCAGGTATGGGCATGGGAAGACAGAGTATTTGAACTAATCTAGAATAGGAACTTGTTACATGGATGTGAAAATGAGACAAAATTTAGAATAGCTATTGAACTGAAAGAAGAAATGTCTATAAAGCATATTGAATTCTTCTTAACTCATCAAATAAGGCCAGAATTACTCTAATACAAAGTCAAAAATTTTATAAGGAAACTATAGATCAAGATATGTCATGAAAACAAATGCAAACATTCTAAAAATACTAATAAATTCGATTTGGTGATGCTTAAGAAGAATTACATAATATGATCAAGTAGGATTTATAATAGTTATGCAAGTCTGGTTCAACATTTGAAAATCAATTACTATATTCCACATTACATTTAAGGAATATTGTGGGGCTTTGATCTCTTTATGAATCTTGAGATTGATGAGTATGTGGAGATGGCAACTAGTGGGCAGCAGAATAATACTGGAATGGTGATAATATGAGGAAACAGCATCATTATGTTAGAAGCCTTGGAAAGAGCCTAAATAATGGCTGTTCAGCAGAAAAGTTCATGCCCTCCCCAAAGAGCCTGTTTAATTATGGTGTAAAATTGGGTCATGTACATTTTAATATGACAATTTTTGCTAAATAATCTTCTTGTGATACTTAAAATGGGCTAATAAAATTACATGATCATATCCACAGATGCAGAAAAAGTATTTGACAAAATCCAATACCCATTCATGATTTTAAAAAGAAAAAGTGGGGCTGGAGAGATAGCTGAGTGATTAAGAGCATGTTTTTCCCTTGCAAAGCATCTGAGTTCAGTTCCCAGCACTTAGCTCACAAGTGCTTGTAACTCCAGTTCCAAGGAGATCCAATGCCTCTGCCCTCCATAGGCACCTTCACTAATGTGAACATAACTGAATATGCAAACATGTACATTGTTTTAAAAAAGAAAGAAAGAAAGACAGAGAGAGAGAAAGAAAAGAAAGAAAGAAATAGAAAGAAAGAAACCCTCAGTAAACTAGGAATAAAGAGGAACGTCCTCAACTTGGTAATGAAAGCTACAGAGCAGGGCATGTAGCTAGGTGGTAGAGTGCCTGCCTAGCATGCTCCAAGCCATGAGTTCAATCTATAGTACTAAGGAAGGAAGGTAGTGAGGAACAGAGGGGAGGAAGAAAGAGAAGGAGGAGGAAAGGAAGGAGGAGAGAGGAGGGAGAGAGGGAAGGGAGGAAGGAAGGAAGGGAAAGCCTACAAAGAAATCTATAGCTAACACCATAATTAATGGTAAGAAACTCAAAATATTCCTCCTAAAAATAAGAAAAATTCAGGGATGTTCCTTCTCTGCACTGCTTTTTAACATTGTACTATAAGTACTAATAAATGCAATGTGACAAGAAAAGGAAAAGTACACAGATTAGGAAGGAAGAAATTAAACTTGTCTTTCTTGCTAGGCATGGTGGTGCATGTCTGTAATTCCAGCACTCAGGAGGCTAAGGCAAGGGGGTCCCCAAGAATTCAAGGCCAATCTAGGGTACATGGTGAGTTTGAAGTTAGTATGGGCAACTTAAGACTTCATCTCACAAAAACACCAAAAATCCTGTCTCTGTTCACAGATATGATTAAGAAGAAACCTGAACAAAAATCAATGAATTTTTCCTGGGATAATAGGCTATCATTGTAAGGTTTCAGGACATAAAGTTAATACAAGTCCATCAGTATCCTATACAATAGCAATTAACCAGTGAAATTTGAAGTAAAAAAAAAAAAGCAATATAATTTACGCTAGTACCTACCTCCCCAAATGAAATACATTGTTTAAGTATAAACCTAACAAAATATGTACAAAATCTATATGTGTAAAACTGAAAAATTCTGGTGAAATAAAGCAAAAAACTAAATAAATGGAGGGGGTATAAAGTTGGTAAAGTGCTTATTTGCAAGCATTAGAATTTGGGTTTGGATCCTCAGCATCCACATAAAACCTGTTTCAGCACCCCACATTTGTAACCCTAGTGATGGCAGTGTAGACAGGAGGATCCCTGAAGCTCACTGGCCAGAAAATCTAGCTTATTGATGAGCTTCAGGTTCAGTGAGAGAGTCTGTTTAAAAAATAAAGTAGAGAACAATAGAGGAAAACAATCAACACTAACTTCCAGCCTCCACATACATACATACATACACACATAGGCAGATCCCATACACAATAAGTTAAATAAATGAGACCTGGAGAAATGGCTCAGTAGTTAAGAGCGCATACTGCTCTTTCAGAGTTTGGTTCCCAGCATCCACACTAGGTAGTTAACAACTACCTGTGCTCCAACTCCATGGGATCCTATGATCTCTTCTGGACTCCACAGGCACTTGCACTTACACGTGCACATATCCACACACAGACATATACATATATGCATAATTGAACATAAAAATAAGTATTTTAAAATTAAATATATGAAGAAATATCCCATTCTTTTATGAAACCTATTGATTCATGAATAAATCAATATTGTCAAGATGTCCATTTCCAAGTTCATCTATTAATACAGTGTAATTCTAATCAAAATACAGAAAGCTATTGTGTATATATAAATAGTTTCCATATAAAGTTTAAGTGGATGGAAAGGCAAAAATACAGAAATGCTAAACATAATATTGAAAGAGAAGAACAAAGTTAAGGAACTGACACTATCTGACTTCATTATTTATTCTAATACTATAGTAATCAAGACAGTGTGGTACTGTAGGAAAACTCAGTCACTAGCCTAAGTAACTCCATTTTATCCCTCTCTGGCTCTATTTTCCCTTTCTAAATTTTTCCCTCTAACTTACACTCTTCCTCAGGTACCTTGAATTCTTAGGATGTCAGGACTAATGAACAAATGTCATTATAACAAAGGACTGAAACTATCCCTAAGAAATGATGTGCCTCAAAGAACAGATTATCTCCATGATGAAGTTGTTCCCCAAATGGAGGCAATCTCTCTAAGAAGGGAACATAGGCAACACCCTGGATCAGGAGCAATCATCTCATGCAAACCAGATTGTTTCCTTCAAGTGATGACTGTGATAACAACTTCTCTAAAATCAGAACTGAGATAATGGTTGGTCAGATCACCAGCCTGAACAAGAACTCTGTCAGCTATCTAATATCACCATCCCCTCAGCTATGCATGTCTCAATTATTTTCTTTTGATTTATTACCTCTCCTGTAAAATCTCAAAATTTCCTTAAGATAGACCTGGGGTCAATGAATCTCTTTATCTGTTTTATTTTCATTGTTTTGTTTCGTTTGATCTAGTGTAATCCCATTGTTTAAAGTTTCTTTCTCTACCCATTTCTTTAATTAGCATATTCAAACAGGTAGCTGAATCTAGTCCACTGGGATCCTCCCTGGGGCCTAGAATTTGTTCCTAAAACTCTGGTGAAAGAATTGGTGAAAGAACAGACAAATATTTCAATGGGCTGGATTAGAGAAGGCTAAAGTAGAGCCACATAAATATGTTCAGCTAAACTTTGAAAAAGAAGTGAATGCCATGCACTGTAAAAAAAACATTATCTTTTCATCAAATGATGCTGGAACAATTGAATGTCCACATATAATAGAAATCTAAACAGAGACCTTATACCTTTCACAAAAATTAACTCAAAGTGGGTCTTCGGCTGAACTGTAAAATGAAAAACTAAGGTACTGCTACTAGGATAAAACCTAGATGATCTTGTATCTAGTGATGAAAAAAAGAACTGATGTCAATTTCTTTAATAACACTATCAAGAGAAGGGGAAAGCAAACACAAACTAGGAAGAGACATTTCAAAACTAAAACATACCTGATAAATGACTGGTATCCAACACATACAAAGAACTTTAAAAATACTCAAAAAAGAAATAATCTTACTAAAAATGAGCCAGATATCTTAACAGACACCTTACTATAGACTACACACAGATGGCAAATAAGCCTATGAGAAGATGCTCTACATCATATGATATTAAGGAAATGAAAATGAAATAACCAATAGAATGGCTAAAAGCCAGACTACTGACACCACCCCATACTTAGTGAAGATGTAGAGTGAAAGGAACTATAATTCCTAGCTGGTAAGAAGGCAAAATGATATGACCACTTTGGAGGATAGTGTGGCAGTTTTATAAAAACCTAAACCTATTTTCAACCATATGGTTCAGCAATTGAATTCCTTGCTATTTATCCAGAGGACTTAAAAATTTTCAACATACAAAAAGCTGCACATAATGTTTACATAGCTTTATTCATAAATTGATATAGGAGTTAAAAATAAGTTAAAAATAAGATCTGTAGATGATATATCTATACAAAAAATGAAAAGCAATTTATGTATTAGAAAAACTGAATAGGATATCAAAATACAAAATCAATTTGAATTTCATACAACAGCAAAAGAGCCAAATAAAATGTCTTTGATGATACACATAAAATAGGTCATTGTTGGAAATTCTTAAATAAAACTGATTTAAATAAAAAAAAACAACATAGGAAGTACATGAGAATATATTATAAGGAACTCAAAAACTCAGCAACAAAAAGCAGCTTATCTAAGTTTAAAATGATCAATAGAGGCTGCAGGGATGGCTTAGCGGTTACAAGCATTAACTGCTCTTGTAGAGGACTAAGATTCAGTTCCCAGAACCCACATAGTGGCTCACGACCATCTATAACTCCAGTTCCAAAGGATCTTACAACTTCTTCTGGCCTCTGCAGGCATTGCACAAACATTGTGCATAGACATACATGCAAACAAAATACCTAGACATATAAAATAAAAATAAATAAACCTTTATAAAATATTAATAGATATTTCCAACAATAAATAAACCTTTATAAATATTAATAGACATTTCCAACAATATTGTTAACCATCAGGGAAGTTCAAAATTAGATTATCAACTCAGCCTAGCTACAATAACAACCATAAAAATGACCAAAAAAAATCACAAGTGGTGGTTAAAATGTGGAAAAAAGAAAACACTTACACACCAGTGGTAGGAATGTGAATTGGTGCAGAAATTATGGAAAATATCATGAAGCTTCTTCAAAAAATTAATAATAGTCTTACCATATGATCCAGCAGTTCCAGGATCAGGATTATATACCCAAAGGAAATAAAATCAGTATGTCAAAAAGACATCTACAGTCCCACACTTACTAAGATACATTGACAGCAAAATGTCCATCAACAGATAAAAGATAAAAAGTGTCATATACATACATGCACATACATTTGCATATATACTTACATACATGCACAGCATCATATATGCACACAGTAATGTGTGCATGTATACAGTGGAAGGTCATTCAGCCATAAAAATGGGAAATCTTTTAATTTGAAAGGATATATCAAATGAAAGCAACTAGACAAAGAAAAATTGCTGTATGATCTCACATATTAAATCTAAAACAGTTAACTCATAAAAATGGGGCCTAGCCCTGTGGTTCTAGGAATATGGCAGTACAAGAAAATGAGATGTTGATCAAAAGGTCTAAACTTTTAGCTATAACAAGAGCAAGTTCTGAGGATCTAATGTAAAACATGAATGGTTACCGGTGTGCTAAGTAATCTGTGATCATCCTTACAAATTGCATATGAATAACAGGAGGTGAAAGAATTTTCTAGGGCAGTAGAGATGGCTCAGAGGTTAAGAGTACTGGCTGCTCTTCCAGAGGTTCTTAGTTCAATTCCCAGCAACCACATGGTGGCTCACAACCATCTATAATGAGATCTGGTGCCCTCTTCTGGCCTGCATACATATATGCAGGCAGAACATTGTATACATAATAAATAAATAAATCTTTAAAAAAAGAATTTTCTAACTGATTTCTATCAAGACAGAAAGATTCAATGATTAAGAAAAGTGTGGTACTGGTACAAGTTGATTTGCCGAGGACAAGAAGCAGAGCCAGACTGAGACCTTTATACACATGGGTTTCATTTATGACAGAGGGAACAGAACAGCCTTCTCAATACAGGGAGCCCCATCATGGGATGGATATCCAGATCAACAAAAATGAGCCTTTCCCATTTCTGCCTTCACACACAAACCCCACATTCAGGTGTATGGCAAAGGAAAAGGAGTGATCAATTTCACATGTTCCCTCTGCTTTATCCAACCCAATTTGCTTCTACTCCTCACTGTTGCTTCATAGTCAAAACCCCTATTTTCATCTATGTTAACTTGTGTTTGTCTATATCCGAAAGAACACAACCTGGCTGTTTTATGTTTGTCATAAAACTTTCAATTAATTGTCACACTCTATTATTCTACTAGCTTTATTAATTTCAGTTTCTAATTTTTTTGTTCTGTTTTTTAAGGCAGGGTTTTCTATGTAACAGCACTGGCTGTCCTGGAATTCACTCTGTAGACCAGATTGGCTTTGAACTCAGAGATCTATCTACCTCTGCTTCCCAAGTGTTAGGACTAAAGTAGTGCACCACCACTGTCCAGCTTTAGTTTCTAAATTTTGCTTACCAACTTTTATGTGCCCCCACTTTTTGTCACTATTCCCATGCATTATGAACCTTTGTGCAATCAGCACACACCTGTTTCACTGGGGTTGTCTGATGTATGATGGTTAATTACATCATTAAGGAACTCTGAGTGTTTCCAGAGTGACATATTTCCTAATCAGAATGAGAGATTTGAAAACCAATTTGCTTTCCTTACACATTGACTAACTTCTTTAATATATAGTCTTAATAAGTAATAGTGTGTGATTGTATTTGGGAGGAGAGAGGAAGAGAGAATGAGGGTTTTTTTGTATCTGTCTAAGACCCATAGGCATAAGAGAAAGGAAAAAGATACTTAGGCTGATGAACTCATGGCAAAATATGAGACTGCCCAAAGAAGCAATAAAGAGTTTACTAAAAAGTCACAGTAAGGATACTTGTATGGGCTTGTGTCGAGTAGCTTTGGAAGGTCTCAGAGAGCTGGAGTGGAAGGGTAAAGAGTGGCACTATATGGAAAATGGCACTATATGGAAAACTGCAAGTCATTTACAACTGGAGGGTATGTCAGTAGACCAGACTTGATGAGGCTAAGTGAGAATTACATATGCCTGTTTGGATCTAGAAAAAACATGTGAATTGGGATGCTGAACAAGACTAACAAAATTGATAAGAAATACAAGGAGCTATGCTCTGCAGTCTCCAAGATCATTATGCAGATGAGAAGCAGAGAAGAGAATGGAACTGAGCTGAAGCAAAACCACATGGCCTTCAGTACTAAGTATGTCTTCAAGTGACTCCAAACAAAACTCAGCAGCTCAGCCTCAGATGAAGAGTTTACCATTTGGGCAAGGACTCACAATGGGCAGGGGCTCCAGTATCTTTGGCAACCTAAGAATCTTCCCTAGTGGCCAGGCTCAAAAGAGGGGAGGAAGTATCTAGAAACAGGAGAATTTTGTGTGTTCTCACTGTGCATTCAGGCTCATTAGACTGGGCTGGTTTGACCAATGAATGCTACCTTGTGGACACAAGGTGTGATAAAGAGTTGTGAAAGATAGTCCTTGCCCATAATTATGTACCTGAATATTAGCACCCAACACTTACCTTTCCATGACCCCACATGGTCTAAACCAGAGAGAGAGATTCTTCTTGGCACCATAGTGTACCCTGGCTTATTGCTACTGCTGCACCCAGTCAACAGGAGCTGATCGTCTTGGCGCCGTTCAGAGAGATAACTTGGCTTAGGTGGGCGAGGAGGTGGAGTGTTGGACATAATGTTTAGTTCTTTTGCCCCACTGGGTAAGGAAACTTGCTTTTTTTCTACATGAATTATGGAATTTAAGGAAGATTCCAGAAATGATGAAGAAGATATGTGGTTCCTGGATGGGACATTGATTTCTCTATTCCAGATTAGAGCAGCCTGGGGCCTTGTGGAAGGCACATCCTGAGATCCATTCCCATGGCGCAGGGGGTGAACCAAATTATTAGAGGTAAATGGCTGTAGACCATCAAGAAAAACATCATCAAATGAAGTCTGCTCCAATGAACGGTCCGAATTTGACCAGCTATCACATCTGGTGGGAAGACTGAATGAAGAAAAGCATATAAATTTGATTCATATGTAGACATCCACACACAAAATCCACAATGTACCTCATTCTAAGTTGCCATATGTCACCCTTTTTCTACTTGTAGAGACTTATTCTTTTTACAACCCACAGTTATACCAACTCCTTAGTGAAGAAAAAAGTCTGCTGTTTTTTTCATCCTATATAGCATCAGATGAGTATGAAATGCAAGGTGAGAAATGAAAGCCACAATGCTGAAACCCATGACTCATTTTATGTAGTATACTACTTCATCTTTAATAGTGATATTGATAATGATCTGCCTTCGTCATTAGCAGTAGTAGGAAAGAGATGAGAGTATACCCGTGCACTAGAAAACATTCTTGCTAAACAGACTTATTTGGCTATGTTCTTTGAGGCATTTCAGAGACAGACTCTGAAGAAAGCAGTGTGAGCTTGTGAACAGAGTAGAACATTCTAGAAGGCCCAACTTAGTCCCAAAAGTAAGCATACCTGGCACGGTGCAGTCTTCCAGTCTCACAATTGGACAGGATCAAATAATCAGGAAGGAAGAGAAACTCTGACTCACTTCTGGTTTCCTCAATGGCTACGGTATTAGTGTTTGGGTCATCTTTTGGCAAGGCAGCATTGGCAACATGGGCAGTATGAAGTGAACTGGCAGGGGATGGTTGGAGGGAGGAGAGCATGTGAGAGAGACTCTCCACAGAATCTGCTGGAAAAATCATTTCCCGGTTAGTGTTTTAAGAATGGCTATAACACTCACTCAAAGTTTCTCAAACAGTATCCAAGAACCAAATAGAAGATGCAAATCACAGCTGGTGTTTGTACTGGTGGAGGCAACCATTTCCTCAAGCTATAAACAATGTCTGGGAAAGGAGACTAATGTTTCAAGAGTGAAGTGTTGAATCAATTAAGAGAAAAACAAAACAAAACAAAACAAAATACAAAATAAGCATTCTTGGCCTGAAAACCTGCAGTTCAATAGTCTACACACAGCGTAACAGTCCTTAACAGTCCTTGAATCATTGTTTATTCACTCAACAAATATACATATATCTGTGCATATGTATTTAATTTATGTATGCATAACAAGTCTATGTATATACTTACATCAGACATATAAATATTATGGTTTGGATATGATGTCTCACCCCCGAAAAGGCTCATGTGTTAAAGGCTCTGCCACTGAGTAGTGAACCCACTCATTGAAAAGTGACTGGATCATGTAGATTCCAATTTAAGAATGGATTAATCTACTGAGGGATTGATAATTTGATGGCAATTTGCAGGTTATGGAAACTTGGGGAGGTAGGCCTCCTTGGAGGAAAGAGGTCACTAGGGAGGCATGTTTTGAGAGGCTGTATTCCATCCTGCCCTCACCTCCTTCCTGTCTATAACAAGGCAAGCTGCCTCTGCTAAACTCTTCTACTGCTATAATATTCTGTTTTATCTCAGGCCCAAAGCAATGGAGCCAGTTGACCATGGTCTGAAACTTCTGAAATAGTGAGTAAAACATGAAGATTTCTACTTTCAACTTCTGTCTCTCATGTATTTGCCCTAGCAACAAAAATCTGACTAACACAGAATATTGGCACTAGAGGTGGGGGATGTTGCTGGAATTACTCCTAAATATGTGGTTCAGATGCCTCTGGAACTGGTTTATGGGAAGAATTTGGAAATTTTGAGACCTGAGCTAGAGAAGATCTGGAATTCTGTAAGCAGAACTTCATGATGACTCTAGTAGGAACTTAAAAAACAAGACTGTTGTGAGAGTCCAGACAGAAAAGACTGTACTCATGAGGTATCACAAGAGAATGCAGATTCTTCTGGAGATAGAATTAGAGGCAGTTCATGTTGCATAGTGGGAAAGAACATTACTGCATTCTATCATGCCCTGAGACCTTGTGGAAGGCAGAATACAAAGGGCAACACAACTTTCATTCTGTTCTACAAGGGTTGCTAGCTGATTTTAGTCACATTTTACAGTGAGAATCAGGGAACAAAAAGCAAAATGCAAGAACTCATTCTTTTGTTATTTCATTTTATTTTCTAATTTTAATTTTATTTTAGTATATAGATGTTTTGTCTACATGTATGTCTGTGCACCGTGTGTATGCAGTGCTCAAGAAGGCCAGAAGAGGATGTCAAATCCCCCCTGGAACTGTAGTTACAGATTGTTGTGAGCTGCTATGTGGGTGCTGGGAATCAACCCAGGTTCTCTATAAGAGCAGCCAGTGCTCTTAAGTGCTGAGCCATCTCTCTAACTTCAGAATGCAAAGACTTAAAAAATGGTTCAGTTTGGTCTGAAAAATACATATAAAGTTGTAACTAAAGAAGTCATGATTTTTAAAAAGATTAGCATCATTAAAAAGAAGTTAGATGGAAGGTATGTAGCTCAGTGGTGAAACACATGCCTACCACAACCAAGGCCCTGGTCCCAATTTCAAAATTTGTAGCAATGACAACAACAATAATAATGTTAAGCACTTTGCACCAGGAAAATAAGAAAGTTGTCTTGATGATACCTCAGGAATCATTGTGACCCAACGATTACAGGTCTAAAAATATTAAGGTATAAACTCATTTGAAAGACTTTCCCTTGAGAAGAGAGTGCTGTCACAGTAGCCTGAATAGCTCACACAAGGCTACCCAAGTTCATTTGCCCAGGTATTTGGATATTACTGCAGCCATGTTTCAAGAAGGACTAGCTACCACCATGAACTGATGGCAGACACTAGCATCATTCACAAGATGCTGGTTTTACAAGAATACTAAATTTAAGAGTCTTAGGGTCTTGGAGGTGTCTATCTATATTTCAAAGGAAAGCCTTGAGAAACCAGACAATGTGCATCAGGGTCAGACTCTTTGGGAGGAGCCCATGAGAGGACAACGTATAAAGCTATGAGAATGAAGCTGAAGATATAAGGGAGAACTCAAGAAGCTAGAAATGTCAAGAACATGGAACATCTCTTAAAGAAAGGCACTGTGGGGCCTGGAGAGATGACTCAGCAGTTAAGAGCATTGACTGCTCTTCCAGAGGACCCAGGTTCAATTCCCAGCACCCACATGGCAGCTCACAACTGTCTGTAACTCTAGTTCCAGGGGACCTGACACTCTCACTCACATAGACTATATGCAGGCAAAATACCAATGCACATAAAAATAAATTAAAATAAAAAGGCACTGGGAGCAAGTGGAGCCAACCTAGGGAGGAAACCACATGGGCTATAGCTGACAAAGCTAGAGGGGCATGGTTCTCCAAACCCGGAGGAGCTCACATCATAGTACCCTATGCTCCAGCTGATGAACATGGAGATATAGGATTTAATACTTGACTTGCTGGGTTTTGACTTTGCTTGGGTCTTGTCCCACCTTTCTTATGTCCTCATCCTGCCTTTTAGAATGGGAATGTTTACTCTGTGCCATTTTATGTTGGGAGTATGTAAATAATTTCTTGTTTTGTTTTTTGTTTTGTTTTGTTTTGTTTTTCAAGACAGGGTTTCTCTGTGTAGCTTTGCGCCTTTCTTGGAACTCACTTGGTAGCCCGGGCTGGCCTCAAACTCACAGAGATCCGCCTGCCTCTGCCTCCCGAGTGCTGGGATTAAAGGCGTGCGCCACCATCGCCCGGTGTTCTTGTTTTTTTTTAAATAGGGATTCACAAAGAGATTGCCTCCAGTCTCCATATAAGACTTTGTACTTGGGTTTTTGAGCAATGTTGAATCTGTTGACACTTTGAGAAAAGAATTTAAGTGTTTTCAGTTGTACACAGGATAGTTACAGCATGTTATGTAGAATTATGATCATGTTACTGTCTTTATTTGGAGTTTAAATATGGTTTAAGGAGATTTGATAGAGTACCAGATAGACAAAGGGGAGACATGTGATGATTAATCTTATCAACTTGACTGGATTGAAAAAATGACTAAAAGGTTATTCAGGCACAGTTCTGAGTATAGGCAATTTCACAAATGGTTAAGGGGAGAGAAGTGTGTACACCATCCAATGAACTCGGGTCCTGGATGGAACAAAAAGAGAAGAAAGAAGCCCACAAGTATAGACATTCATTCCCCTTGTTTCTGGCTACTGTGAGGTGAGCAACTGTGATGAACATATATTCTTCTGGCTATCACCTTCTGCCTCACAACAGGACCACAGCAATAGATCTACAAAGGAGCCAAGCAATCATGGACTGAAAGCACTAGCCAAAATAAATCTGTCCCCCTTTGTTTTTATCACTGCATCAACAAGCCTAACACATTATGTATGCATAAATACTTATTTTATACTAAGTGTGTGTATATTCATGTTTATATATCTAGTAGTGCATCTACATATGTGACTGGAACCTTTCTAACTCTGATGATGTAGCAGAAACAAAGACCATGCCTTTACTTGAGTTTACACTAATACCAGAGGAGTCACATAAGCAACACATAAATGCAGTGGTGTTAATAATTGTTGTATGTAAGGAGAAGGAAAGGAACAGTGTGTTGTTATGGTTGGGTAACCCCATGTTTCTCAGGGACACTAATATTCTCACCAAAGCCTGAGAACAGGGCTCAAAAATTAATCAAGATTAAGAACTAATAGAAATTACAGATCATAAAAAGCCAATGAAAAGCTTGCTTTATTTTTTCTTGGAACCAAGTTTTCAATAGAGGGTTCCTCAGTCAGAGTGACCCTGAACTTCCTGGGATCATGTCCAGGTTCTAGTTATCATCTATTTTCTTCAGGTGTCCTCTACTGTAAAATAGAGATGACAACAGCACATCTGGCACAGAGTCAGTATAGGATAAGACAAATTCATAGGGAAGCAAATACTATATAGTTGTTCCATCTTACTGTACTTTCCCTTTCTATGGTTTTATTTACCTGAAAGCAACCTTGGTCTG
>LZPO01107543.1:40656-61690 GCA_001675575.1 Neotoma lepida
CTCTCTCTCTCTCTCTCTCTCTCTCTCTCTCTCTCTCTCTCTGTGTGTGTGTGTGTGTGTGTGTGTGCAATGACTGTGAAGGCCAGAAGAGAGCTTTGGATCTCTTGGATCTGGAGTTACAGGAAGTTATGAGTTGCCTGATGTGGGTGATGGGAATCAAATCTAGGTCTTCTGCCAGAGCAGTATGCACTTTTCACCACTGAGCCATCTCTCCAGTCCCAGAAGTCATAAGTTTTAAATTGTGAGGCATTATGTTTAGTATGATAAATTCTTATGCCATGCACTGTGTGCTGCCTGGAATTTTAATCTTCTCTTCATCCAGTATATGCACAGGACACTATTGTGTCCATCAGGAACTTAGCAGCCCTCTTTGTTATCAAGTTAGTTGTCATGGCACCACAGTGATTGTTCTTAAGTAACTTTTTTTTCTTAATAATAGCCTTAATGTGTAAGAATAATGATCCCAGTAATTGAATTATGTAAAATAAAAGTCGTAAAGTGCTTCTGTTAGTACAAACAGGTGACATATTTTCACTTAATAAGAAAAAAAGTCATACTAAGCTTGCAAGATTTACATAGGAATGAGGCTTCTATTCATAAAATTGTGAAGTAAAAAGAAATATGTATTTATTTTGCTGTCCCATTTCAAACTGAAAAAGTTTCTGGTGATAGTCATAATGTATGATAGACACTATGTAAGATAGAAAGGCATTAAATTTGTGTGTATATACATAGAGAAAATTATATACCATCAAAATAGAGTTTGGCACTATCTGAGGCTTCCAGCATCTACTAGAGATTTTGAAATCAAACACCTGTAAATAAAGGGGACTGCTGCATATGGAAAGCTGAAAGAAAGCCTTTATAACATAGATTTCAGATGAAAAGGACTTGACCTGTACATTTTCCTAAAAGTGGAGGGAATAAAAGGAGTTATGGGGGAAGTTTCTTTGTTTCTTCCAACTTCACAACAGGGCAGGGTTTTCTAGTTTCTTCCTGGTTCTTTATTCCTGTTCCTTTTGAGTCACTGGGAAATACACTACATATATATGTTTTGAGACAACTGCTGTATGAAAAAAGAAAGAGGAGACACATAATAGTGTGCATGAAAAAATACAGATGTAAAAGTTTGGCTGAATCCCCCCCTTGCCCCTGCCACCTGTGGTGGGTGAGGGAGCTGACCCTCCCCCTTACCAGCTGCAGCACTTGGGAAAGTGGCCTCTGAACCTCAGCTGGGCAACACAGTAGAGCTGACCCTATTGACAAGGGGATATGAGTGAACTGGCCCAAGAATGTGAGCATGGGAGATCTGGCCTTGCCCCTCTTCTGCCATATGGTGGTGTAGGTGGGGGAGAGATGCTTCCCCTCCCTTGTTACCACCTGTGGCAAGTGGAAGAGCTGGCCCTGAGGTCATAAGAGTGGGAGAGCTGTCCCTGCCCCTCATCAGCTGCAGCACTTGGGAGAGTGGCAACACTGTAGAGCTGGCCCTGAAGGTGTAGGGGTAGAAGAGACTACCCTGAGGGCAGGAAAGCAGGAGAACTGGCCCCACCCATTGCTCATTGCTCCAAAGGGTGACCTAGCCAGGGCGATGCTAGAGAGCTCACCCTGGTGGTGAAGAGGGAGGGGAAGCTGGCAGGCTGACCAACCCTGAAACTACCAAGGCCCAGAACCAGGACTATAAGTTGGCACACCTCAACATCCACTCCATCTATGATCTGCTGGAGCACTTGAAGGGGCCAGTCCTGAGAACCCAAAAGCTGCAGGATCTCTACAACACAGGGCAGCAACAGGATATCCAAGAGAAGTCCCAGTGAGGTCCCAGTATCAAAAGTGTAGCAGAAACCAGAGGCCTCGATCCAGACCAATGACTCTTTGTAATGAACACTTGCAAGTAAAGCTATATGGATAAAAGGGTTTACTGCGTGACTCACTGTGTCACACTACAGCTTCCATGATGAGATAGTTCCTTTTTGTTTCCTTTTTTTCTTAAATTTTATTTTAATTTATTTGGTGGAGGGAGTTGCACGGGCAGAGGGCAGATATGAAGGGATGGGAAATGAATGGGATCAAGATGCATGATGTGAAAGACTTAAAGAATAAATAAAAGGAAAGTTTAAAAAAAGTTTGGCTGGCCGGGCGGTGGTGGCACACACCTTTAATCCCAGCACTCGGGAGGCAGAGGCAGATGGATCTCTGTGAGTTCGAGGCCAGCCTGGGCTACCAAGTGAGTTCCAGGAAAGGCGCAAAGCTACACAGAGAAACCCTGTCTCGAAAAAACAAAAAACAAAAAACAAAAAACAACAACAAAAAAAAAGTTTGGCTGAAGGTAGAAAATAGGATAATGGAGAGCCAGCATCAAGCACTACTGGAAGAGTTGGTCAGGGAGGCTCTGCTGGGTTTGCTTGATGCAGGCTCTAGGCATAATGGATATACTGCAACTTTGCAAGCTGTATCTGTTGTACCAAAGATAAAGTACTTGCTATTACTTCATTTCCTTTTATTTGAGTGCTTCCAAGGCTCAGCAATGTTACTAAATAGTATCACTTAATAAGCTTTGCTGGCTCATGAAAAGAAAAGGAAGCACACATGCATGTTTGCCTTAGAGATGCAACCCTGACTCCCCATTGCCACCTGGTGTTACAATGTGGATATATCCATGGTAGATGGTAAAAAGAGTTAAGGAGTTATTGAAATGTTGAAGTATATGCCAAGATTAGGGATACAGTTTTTTTCTACTAAACAAAGAGGCTAAAAGAAATCAGATCCAAAATTCCCTATTCTAAATATCAGAATAGCCAGGCAGCGGTGGCGCATGCCTTTAATCCCAGCACTCGGGAGGCAGAGGCAGGCAGATCTCTGTGAGTTCGAGGCCAGCCTGGGCTACCGAGTGAGTTCCAGAAAAGGCGCCAAAGCTACACAGAGAAACCCTGTCTTGAAAAACCAAAAATAAATAAATAAATAAATAAATAAATAAATAAATAAATAAATATCAGAATATGGTGAAATAATACCAGGGCGCTGTGATGGCTAATTTTGGTTGTCAACTTAACTACTCCTGGAGTCTACTAAAGCCCAAGTGGCTGGGTAAGCCTGTGAAGGATTTTCTTGATTGGATCATTTGAGGTGAGATGGCACACCCTAAATCTTGACCACATCTTCTGGTAGCAGCCCACATAAAAGTACATGGAAAGAGAAAGCTTTTGCTTTTTGCCTGCTTGCCCTCACTCTTGCAGGCAAGTTCATCTACCCTACTGCTGAGGCATTCCTTTGCTGGTATTAGAACCTACTTTTTAAGGATTCCAGTGTAGACTGAAGACCAACTGTGATATACATCCTCATGGATTGAACAACTATCTGATTCTTGGCCTTTCCATCAGGAGACAGCCATTGCTGGACTAGCCAGACCATACTTATAAGCCACTCTAATAAACACACACACACACACACACACACACACACACACACACACACACACTATATCAGTTCTATTACTTAACAGAACCTTGACTAATTAATACAGGCTCAAAAATAAAATCTACAAAGGGAAGTAAATTATAACCCTAGGTTATAACCATCTTGTGTATTACATGGGAATGGTAGTATGTGGAGGCAGGGTGAAAGAGAAGGGAGGGAAGGAGATGGAAGAAGAGAGGGAGTGGAATTAGGAGGAGAAGAAAAAGGGGGAAAGGAGAAGGAAAGGATTGAGGTAACTGCTCCCAATGCCCAAAAGTGACCCAGAGCCAACTTCCAGGTTGTTTACCAGCAGAGATCTCCAATGTTACGTGTATGGGCAGATTTTGCCTTTCCACATTTGGACTTGAATCCTACCACTAAGCAAAAGACAGTGCTTTTCAGTGTTGTATTGAATTTAGTGGGATTAGCTCTGGTAATATACATTAGATTGCCAAAATACCTTCACGGAGGCAGGCACCACTTATTTGCAGTAGCTTTCCAGCACCAGCAAATCACCTTGGACAATCCCTTTGTTCACAGGCGTTCCAACCCGGCTCTTACCTGCACCATCCTCCAGGTGATTAAGATTGCAGACTTGACTGATGCTATGTACCCACACCTGCATTTCTTCCTCAGTCTTGGCTACTAGGTAGAATGTACGGGAAGTAGTCTTGACAATGAACACAAAATTGTTCTGAAATTCCTTCCTAACGAAGCCAGGGCCTGCATGCTTCCACACAGTGCATTCGCTGAGATCTATCACACGGATAGGCTTGCTGGAGTGCTTGTTGCGGTAGTACTCTAAGACATCAGGATTGCCACTCATGCGGCCCCGCCGGAGGACAAACCAGCGCTTGCGCCAAGCCTGCAGAGGAAATTTGACATGAAGTTATTAGACCAATTATTCATGTTTTTCAAACTCTGACAAGAACCTTATAGCAGAACAAGGACAGCAAGAAAGAAGAAAAACCACCATTCTAAAGTAACACTTTTTATTTTTAGACAGAGAGGGGGTCTCATAGAGGCCAGGATAGACTCAAATTCACTGTGTACCTAAAGATGACCTCATATTATTGATTTAAGGGGCTGTGGACTGATCTGGTTGCTCAGTGGTTAACAGCACTTCCTGCTCTTGTATAGAACCTGGGTTCAGTTCCCAGCATCCACATGGCAGCTCACAACCACCTGTAACTCCAGTTTCAGGGGATCTGATGTCCTCTTCTGATTTCATGGGCACCAGGCACCAATGTGGTGCACAGACATACATGTAGTCAAAAAATTCGAACACATTAAATAAAATAAGTAAATGTAGCGTGTGTGCTTTGTGTGTGTGTGTGTGTGTGTGTGTGTGTGTGTGTTGGACAGTTTTATGTCAACTTCACACAAGCAAAAGTTATCTGGGAGGAGGGAACCTTAATTAAAAAAATGCCTCCATAAGGTCAGGTTGTAGGAAGGCTTGTAAGGTATTTTATTTTTTTGGTTTTTTGAGACAGGGTTTCTCTGTGTAGCCCAGGCTATCCTGGAACTTGTTCTGTGGACCAAGAGATTCTGGCCTTGAACTCAGACCCACCTGCCTCCACCTCCCGAGTGCTGGGATTAAAAGTGTGTGCCACTATCACCCAGCATAAGGCATTTTCTTATTTAGTGATTGATGGCGGAGGGCCCAGTCCATGGTGGGTAGTGTCATCCCTGGCCTGGTAGTCCTGGGTTCTTTAAGAAAGCAGGATGAGCAAGTCATGGGTAGCAAGGCTCCCCTCCATGGCCTTTGCATCAGCTCCTGCTCCCAGGTTCTTGCCCTGTTTGAGTTCCTGTCCTGACTTCTTTCAATGATAAACAGTGATATGGAAGTGTAAGCCAAGTAAATCCTTTCTCTCCAACTTGGTTTTTGGTCATGGTGTTTCACTGCAGCAATAGAAAACCTAACTAAGACTATATTTCTGATTTTGTCTTGCCTCCGTTTCCCAAGTGCTAGTATTACAGTTCATAACCATACCAAACTTTCTAATGATACATTTGGTACTAAAAGAAAAATACAAGTCTGCTTTATTGCATAGTTTTAAGGACACAACAGTATTTGGGAATCTAATGATGCAATATATATCCACAGTTTGGAGAAGGAAGTGGGAAACCTGAGTTCCCTACCTTTTTATTTTAGGTATCCCTTAATCATCTCATGCAAGTGGACCAGACCACATGCATAACATAGACTTACTTTCTGCTGCAGAGATTGGAGGCATTAGCCCCAAATGGGAATGAGCACAGAAAAGGGCAACAGGGTGACAACAAATGCAAGTGGAGAGATTTATAGCTCTGTGGTTTTCTCTTCCATGTGATGGCATGTTTGACAGCCGGATATGTGGTTCTGTCAGGAGGCGCGGTGACCAGTAGAATAGAAAGTCTTCTGTATCTCTAGCTTTAAAAAAAATATTTGTTTTTGTTTGTTTGTTTTCATGTGTCTGGGTGTTTTCTCTGAACACCATAAGAGGGTTTTGGATCCCATGGGACTACAGTTATAGATAGTTGTGAGCCACCATGTGGTTGCTGGGAATTGAACTCAGGACCGCTGGAAGAGCAGCCAGTGCTCTTAACCCTGAGCAGTTTCTCCAACATCTGTATCTCTAGTTTTTAAGCCAAGAAACTAGGGGAAAAAGAAGCCATCATTTGGAATACATTCAACTCTCTCTCTACCCAAATAATATGAGATTCAGGGAAGCAGAGGATCCAAAGATGTACTGAAAAGCAAAGACTAGTTGTCACAAAAGACCCATAAATATACCTAAGAATCAAAAGCCCTTTTAGGCTGTGACAAGGGACAGCAAGCAAGAAGACAGTCACTGAGCTGGGTTGGGGCAGGTAAGGCCTTCCCTAGTTCTGCCTTTACATCCATGTAAAGCTCTGAAAAGAGATTTGACTCTTAGAAGATGGAAGCATTATGACTGTGTTTTTAAGGAGAAATAACAGCATGAATGTATGCTTATAGGAAGGACCTAGGAGGAAGAGAAAAATTAATGACTCAAATGCCTGTAGCAAAAACACAGCATTTCCAGGCGTGGTAATGTATACTTTAATCTTAGAACTTGGGAGACAGAAGCTGGTGAGACTCCATGAGTTCGAGGCTATTTTATCCTACATAGTGAGTTCCAGTTCAGCTGGACTACAAATTGAGACCCAGTCTCAAAAAACAATAACAATAACAAGAAAACATGGCTGGAAACAAGAAAACTGGATGGAAGTATGTCATTAACAAGGAGAGGAATTCATCTTGCTCTGGAATTTAGGACACAGGAAGTGGGAAACCAGCTTTGGGATTAACAGGGACAAAGGACAGAATGGTATCATGCATGCCTGCTAAGGAAAGCTTCCATGGAAGGCCTGGAGTACCCCAAACTTTCCATAGGCCACTTTGGTGAGGAAATGTGAAGAGGAACTTTGTTTTACTTCTTTAAAAAATGGGTCCAAAAGAGGAAATCAAATTGAGCACAGAAGCAAGTTTCATGTTAAGTGTTTTTAACACAGAAGGGAGATGACACAGACAAGTTTATAGTTCATTGATTCAAAAAGTACCAATTGATCTACTAATATGCTAGATACTCTGCAGATACTGAAGAAGTCAAGATAAGCAAGTCACATATCATGCCACTCCCAGTCTTGTGGGTGGCAGGGAAAGTGGACAGATGGATAATCAGATAATTGTAGTCAATGAGACAAGTGTTATAATAAAAGATAACCAAGATGCTAAGCGAACACACAAAAGAAAGACCTCTGTCAGATCAAGGTCTGGGAAGGATCCAAAGAGAAGTGGTGACTACACTATGACTAAAGCCATACAGATGGAGAAGCATGCACAAAGACACAAAGAAGGAAAAGGCATGAAATTGTCCATAAGTAGCTCAACAGGACTGGAAGGAAAAAGAGTTACATGAGTAACTTGAGGAAGATACAATGCAGTCTTAATGCTAAATCATACAAGATTACCAGCATGAATTTCTCTAGGTTTTAAAACATTTTCCTGAGAACTATGATTGTACAAAAGCCAAAATAATGTGTCCTAGGAGCTGTTTGCTAAGTAAGTAGGTCAAAGACCAAGGTTCATCACATAAGGGAGAAGAAAAGGCTTCTGTACAGCAAAGGAAATGACAAAATTAAATGGCAACTATGAAAAAAGTTGCAAGCCACACTTCCAATTAGATTGGGTTTTTTGTTGATGTTGTTTTGTTGGTTTGTTGTTGTTGTTGTTGTTGTTGTTTTTGAGACATGGTTTCTTTGTGTAGCCCTAGCTATCATGAAATTCACTCTATAGACCAGGTTGGTCTCCCACTCAGGGATCTGTCTGTCTCTGACTCCTGAGTGCTGGGACTTAAGGCGTGCACCACCACACCCAGCTGATTAGATTTAACTTCTAAAATGTATAAGGAACTTCTAGGACTAGAAAGATAACTCATTGTTTAAGAGTGTATGTTGATCTAGAAGAAGACCCAGATTCTGTTCCCAGTACCCACATCTGTTACCTCTTACAGCTTCAGCTCCAGGGGCTCTCCAGAAAGCCCTCTTCTGGCTTCCAAGGGCACCTGCACTTAGGTACACAACACCCTACACACATACACATAATTAAACATAAATAAATATTTTAAATCAATAAAAATTTTAAAATGGAATGTTTACAACTCAACAGCAGGACAACAAATAATCCCACTTAAACTGGATGGGTGTGATGGCATATGCTTTTAATTCTAGCACTCAGGAGATGGAGACTGGAGGATCTCTGTGATTTCAAGGCCAGCCTGGTCCACTTAGTGAGTTCCATGCCATTCAGAGCTACATGGTGAGACTCTGTCTTAAGAAAAAAAAATAGTGAAGAGTCTGAAAAGAAACCTCTACAAAGAAGACATACAAATGGCTAAGAGGTATTGAAAAGATGTTCAACAACATCAATCATTAGGGAAACATAAATTAAAACAAATGGACATCACTTCACCCCAGTTAGGTTATCTACTATTAAAAAGAAAGAGCAATTGTTTGTGAGGGTAGAGAGAAAGGGATACCCTTGTACACTCTTAGTGGGAAATGTAAATTAGTATGACTGCTATCAAGTTAAAACTAGAACTACCATATGACCCAGAAATTCCTTTTCTGGATATATACCAAAAAAGACAAAAATCAACACCTTGTAAAGAGTCTGCACTGCTATGTTCATCCCAGAATTATTTGTTTAACAGTGGACAAATGGTTAAAGAAAATGTGGTATATCTGCACAATGGAATGCCATTCAGTCTTAAAAAAGGAAGGAGTGTAGCATTTATCAGGTATATTTGGAAAATATGTCAGGTGAAATAAGTCAGACACAAAGAAAAACATTATATGACTCCATTTATATATGGTTGTTTTTTAAAATCAAGTACCCAGAGATGATGAAATGGTGGTTAATGAGGGTTAGGTACACAAAGAAATAGGGAGATGTAGGTCAGAGTATACAAAGTAACAGACATTTAGGATGAAGAAGTCTAGAGATCTAATGTTTAACTTATAGATGACTATAATTTAAAAAGATATTAAATTGGATGTTATTGTATAATAAGTAGATTTTAGCTGCTCTTATCACAAAGACAATAACTGTGAGATATATGGTAATATACCCCAGTATGGTTACCATTTCACTATCATAACATCATGTTATGAAACTAAAATATACATAATAAAATTTATTTTTAAAAGACAAATAACATAATAGAGGAGGTGATCTGTGAATTACACGAGACTGAAAAGACGTATCATAGTCTTAAATGTGCACAGATGTTCTTTTTGTTCTGAGACAAGGTTTTGTTGTATAGCCTAGGCTAGTCTGGAGCTCATTATGTAGCCCAGTCTGGCCTCTAACTCATGATACACTCTCTATGGAAGAGGGACTGACACTTGAACCTGTGTTTCCCTGTTATAGGCGAATTGTATTCCCCTACACAAATTATTTTATTCCCTCTTCCCAAATAGGGTGAATGTCACCCAATTGGGAAATAGGATCTTTATCACATGAAAGTAAGGCCATTAGGGTGGGCTATAATTACATACGATTATAGCCCATTACATATCGATGTCCTTATAACAGGAGATACTAGGGCACAAAACAGTACACAAGAAAAACACTAAAGAAACATGGAGATATGACAGCTACTTAAAAGCTAAGAAGAATTCTTCCTCCATATTCCTCAGAAGTAATGGACTCTGCTGGAACCTTGATTTCAGACTGTAATCTCTCAAACTTGGAATCAATGAAATTCTGTTAAGTATGAGTTTTTCTATAGGAGCTGTTCCCTAAACTTTAGCATATATGGAGAGCATATCTTCTGACAGCCATATTGGTATACCTGGTATGGAGATTGCTTCCTACCCACAAAATCAATTTAAAAACTATCCCAATAAATGATATTGTGTGAAAGGCAATCAGTGCATGGCTGAATACTATAATGTACAATGAAATTCCATGATACAACTCCAAGAACTTAGTAGTTCTTGGATTCAGTTCTTAGATTCAAGGGATTCACAAAATGAGTAAAAACAAGAACTCACATAGTAAATTCTGATCTGCCAGGATGGAAAGGCCTGGAACATTTATCAAACTCCAGAAAGGCCAACCCTTAGAAACAGGCTAGGTTAGCCCCACAGCATAGGCTACTTTTGGTCTGCTCTAAGAAAGCTTTAAAAGAAGCCTTAGAATGATCAAACTGATCTACAAATCACTGAATTTCCTGCCCAAAAAATTCAACAATTTAAGAGAAGACAACAAAATCTAGATGCTGAACAATATATTTACCAAGTACAACATCCCAAAATGCTACTAAAAATGCAAAGAAACTGGAAAATGTGACATATAACCAAAAGAAAAATCAACCACCATCAGAAAGAGATCTAAAAATGAGACAGACTATGGAGTAAAAAGATAAATAACTCTAAAACAACTATTAATCTTTGATATTTAAAGGAAAACATGTACATTATGAGAGAAATAGAAATATAGACAAGAAGAAATGGAACTTGGAGAGGTTAAAAAATATTATAGTATCTGAAAAAATTCACTAGATAGGCACACCATGTTAGACACTAAAGAAGTGATTAGGGGGTGAGAAGCATAGAGGAAAGGGGAAGGAGGAAGAGAGAGGGAGATGGAGAAAGAGATTCTTTATGGGTTTATAATGAACCTAATATCCAGTATTTTCTTGTCAAAAACTTACTTTCTAGAAGCAACTAGATACACATGGTCTCTAACCTGGAACTCAGGTTATCAGGAAAAGCTTAAAGTTCCACTCTTTAACCCAAATGTGACAAATGCTCTATCCAGACATAGTATATGCTTGGGTGTGAGAGTGACTAGATAATGACTTTAATCTAGAGCATACCTAGGATGAGCATTTGTTAATCAGTAGGATGGGCAATTGAGGATGAAATTGAACCATTTCATTCCTTCACTCAGTTATACTTGAACAGTAAAACAAACCTGGCAGGGTTATAACAAGTTCACTTCTTTGACTTTAGAATTCACTCTAATAAAATGAAGTGGCCTGTCTGGATTGTATCCATTGTCAAAAGACACTGAAATGTACTGGGAAACATCCTGAAAGTATCTGAGGCTATAAAGAGATGCCTCTGATTTAAACTGCTTTGCTGGCAAGAGTGATTACTGTCCCTTTGTTTCAACGGAATTGGCCCCCTGCCCCTCTGCAGTGGTGAAATCCCTAAGCTATGAAATCACTTCCTTCACATGTGCACAGGATGGGTCAGTAACCTGCCTCCACAACCAGGCTTTCCAACTCAGACTTAGAGGGCAAAACCCACAGCTATCTTCATTTCAGGCTCTAGGTTTTGATCTTTAAATATTGTCATTTCAGCAATGGCAGTTTTATTTTTGTTTTTCTTAACTTAACTGGCTTAAAAAACCTATGTGGGCCTCTTCCTTTCTTGAACCATAGATGTGCTACACACTGTCCTGCCAAGGAGTATCTAGAACTCCAGGATTTGTGTGCTTACATTCTGATTGTTCTGATTGCTTACAGTCACTGATATCTCTCTGAGCTGCTCTTTCAGTGGTCTTCTTAGACACCTTTAGGAGATGCCTTAGATTAGAGGAAAATGAGGAGAAAAACTGTTTCTATAAACCTGTCTTCAGATAGCATGTGATCTAGGCCAACATTTCTCACTACTACATATGATGAAAGGTTAGTTTAGGAGTGGAACTAGTTTGAGAACATCTGGAGTTACAAGTAAAACCCCAGAAAACAAATATAGCCAATGAACACCAGCCGACATCCAATGCTTCTTGGAAAGTTAACCTATGCTGACAAAGATTATATGCTTTATGACAGCAGGAATGTTTCCCATCTTTTTTTCTAAAGTACAATAAGGTATTTTTAATAGACTTGGCATATAAGATATTCTCAATGCATTACTGCTCATAAATGATTGACTGAAATAGGTGCAGCTACACAAGGACAATATGAAGGATTGCTGCAGTGGCACAATTCTGTATATGGGCCTCTGAGGTAACTATATGAATCTACAAGGTAATGAACTACCTCTGTGCACACATGCATACACAAGTGCACATGCAACTGGAGCAACCTACAGTATCTCTTAATTGGTATCAATGTCCTTTGTTTGTTGTGAGACTGTGCTAGATGCTCATACTAAGAGAACTGGGAAAAATTTACACTAGCCTCCTGGATGTTCCTTTTTACATCTTCCTGTGAATCTATTGATTTTAAAATAATGAATCTAAAAAAATACACAATCCAAAATGATTTTAAGATATAGATTCTATATTATAAAAGAACCCTAGAAGGTGAGACATATAGAAAGGCATAAAATACAAGTGTTGGATTTCAATCCAAAAGCATCAACCATTGCTTTAAATGGAAATTTACTCAATGTTGTAGTGAAAAAGTACTTACTGTATGCCTATTACGGGCTAAACCTTGGGATGTGTGCAACTGCAGTGCTGACAGCAGTCCAGTGAGCCAAGTTCATAACTACTAGGAGGTTTGAAGTGAAAGAGAATGGAGTTAGGGCAATGGCTGTGGCCAGATGATGGAAGACAAATAGGTAACATAATTGATAAGACTTGGTTACCAACTGTATGTGTGCCACAAGCAAGATGAAGGGTTCCAGGTTGCAGCAGAGACATCTGGTTTGCATTTGGAAGATACTGTTATCATGTAACATGTTATCAAGGGCTCAGTATTTCTTATTGAACTCAGAGCTTACTAATTAGTATAGTCTTCCTAACCAGCTTGCCTTGGGGATCCTGTCTCTGACTCCTGAGTCCTGGAATTACATGCAGGCCACAACACCTACCAGCTTTTATGTGGGTGCTGGGATCTGAACTCCAGTCCTCACACTTGTGTAGTAAGTGCTTTATCTACTGAGCTATCTCCCTAGACCCTTCTCTTATATTTTATTTTCTCATTTATTTAAAGTAATGTTCTCAAATGCTGTGAATAGTGAAGAAGAAAATTGATGTCAACTTCTGGTCTCCACATGCATGAACACACATGTGCATGTGCACTAGCATACATGTGTGCCCACACAAATGCAAACATGTATGCACACCACACACAAGTACATGGGAAATTTAAATAAAAAACAGAGGTACAGTAGGAAGATGGTACATTCTTTAAGTTAGCTGATGAGCTTTCAAGATAACTTAAAACTGTACCAGAAAGATTTTCAGGCTAGTTGCTCTTATCGTACCCGAAAGTTTACTGGGAGGTACTTGGATACAAATGTAGTGACATAGCAGGACATCCTCAAAGCCATGTGTTAGAACACTTTCAGCAAATTCTGTTCTATCACATAGAACTATCGAGGCTGTTTTCCAAAATTTACTTCTATACTTAAAACATTTCTTTCACTTCACCTAAAAACTTCTCCTTTGGACTCTCTAGACACAGTAGAAAGAAAGGAAAGAAGAATAAGATGTACTCTTGTCTGATTTACTGATTCTTCATTTCCTTTTTAGGTCCTTTCTCATTTTTGTTCCTCTGATTCTGAACAAGCAGAAATGGATTCTGCTCCATTTCTCTTACTGCGAATGATAAATACTTAGTAAATTCTGGTTAGTGTTTAGGAAACCTAACTACTCAATTACTGACTCAAATTTGTAAGGCCTCCAAGAATCTTGGATGTGATCCCAGAACATGAAATGAAAGAAAACATTTGGCAATAACTTGGAGATTTTTAGTAACCTCTACACTGAGGTCCCATTTTCTTTCCAGTAGTTGCACCTTGAATGCACTCTCAAAGTTTAGGTGTATTCATAGGTTGCATAAGGTAAAAATTATTGAGAAAAACCTGAATTCTGGTTAATCTTATATTTTCTGCTGAGGTTTACTCTATTTCCTTGTGAAAGAGGTCATGGGACCCAAGGGCAGAGGGTTGGGAATTTCCAGGAGCAGGTTGTATTGCTCCTCTCTGTCCTGGTTCAGTTCCAGTAGCCCAGGGATTGCTGGTGCCCCTTCAGCCTGATGGTCTGTAACCTTCTGCTCCCTGCCAGATAGAGCTGGGACTTGTCCCAGGCATGGGATAACTTCCTGTGATTGTACTGGAGATGACCTGGCCCACAGGATCTACTTCCATGGTTTGTCAACAGAAGTAGGAAAATCTTGTATCTCTGCAGTGATGTAGGCCTTAGGAGGAGGAATCCTGAGACTAAATGTACAGCAGAGATAAAGTGAGCCAAGAGGGTTATGTTCAACCACAGCCACACTACATGACATGTGCTTGACCTTTATGCATTATTTCTTGTTATCCTTTGGGTGGTACTCTTAGCAGTCAATAAGAGCTGCTACATGGACTCATGAGGGTTACAAACTTGTGTCACCAGTCACCAATGTATTGTGTACAAGCATCAAGATGCAAAATGGGTTGGAACCATGAACTAAAACCAACTCAGGAACAACTGCATTTAAAACTCTGATAAATGCTATGATTGAGTCTGCAGTGCAATGGAAACACAAAGTAAATAATTAAGTTTGGACAGATTCAAAGATGTTTAATACAGAGACTGTGGTGACAGAGATGACCTTAAGAGATACTACCAGCATGGGAGAGGGGAAGATACCCTAAACAAAAGTATTTTCAATGGCATTAAATTATGAGACTATACTTTATTTTGTGGTATATGTATTTGTGTGAGAGGTTAACACTGGAAGTCTTTCTCAATTGTTCTCCACCTTATCTTTTGAGAGAGGGTCTCTCACTGAACTTGGAGTTCACTAATTCAATTAGGCTGGCTGGCTATCAAGCCTCAGGTATCTACCTGTTTTCTCCCTCCCAATTCCCAGAGCTGAGATTATGGGTGTGGACAAACATGCCTGGCTTTTTTATGTGGGTGCTAGGGATCAAACTCAAGAAAAGGACTAAATTGTAATAGAGTTATGGGCATAGAAGAAAGAGAAGAATACCGTACCAAAGGCATAACAATGTTTTCAGGAATTAATTCAGATGCCCATATTTATACAGTATACATTTAACCCATAGAGCTATCTCTTAGCCCAAGAATATGCTTTCTAAAAGTACTCTCACACCAAAGGGTTAGGTGTAAATAGCAATAATGTCCACATGATATGAAGGCATTTACTGTCATTGAATTGCACGGTGACAAATGGTTAATATAGCCACTGTTATATATTTTTATTAGAGTAAAAAATGAAAAAGAAATATTATTTTCATACCTTTAAGAGGATTATTATAATCAAAGTAACAACAAAAAATCCTGGAGTAACACAGACTCCTCAAAATATGCACTTATAATAAGAAATACATGTGTTCCAGAATTGTTTCTAATGCTTTAGATGGGTTGATTACATCATTTGATACACTCCATTGACCCCACATGAGATACATATTCTCATATACCATTCTATATACATGTAGAAACTGAGGTGCAACTTCTCTATAGGTACAAGCTAATAATAAACAAGCAGTTTACTTTATAAGCTCTCATCTCAAAGTTTGCTTTGGTGCAAGATAGTCCCTGATTCCCATTCTTTCTCCCTCTCTTAGCTTTGTAGTTGGATTTTTTTAAATCAGGACCGTCGGCTTCCCAATAATAACAGGAGACTTATTATTAATTATGAAAGCTCAGCCAACATCTTAGGCTTGTTTCTAACTAGCTCTTATAACTTAAATTTACCCATTTATATTAATTTACTTTCTGACTTTCTGACTCGAGGCTTTATTACCTTATTTCCAAAGTGCCCATCCTTCTTTATCTGTGCCCTTCACATCTTCACCTTCTTTCCACCATCCTCTGTGTACCAAAAATCCTGTCTAGCTATTGGCCATTTAGTTTTTTTTTAAACCAATCAGAGTGACACGTCTTCATAGTGTAAAAAAAGATTATTCCACAACATAACTTTTTTCCTCAAATCCTGGTCCTCTTTGTCTTATTGCCCTAGGAAAGACAATTATCCATGACATAGTTATCTCCTCTCCAGGTTAAACATTTTCTCACTGAAATTCTTCAGAAACCTTTCTCCTCTTTTATCAAATTTGTGCCATCTCTAAGGGAAGATGAGATGTGTAACTAATCTAGGGTTTCTTCCCAGAAACTAATGGGATTTCTTTCTTGATTTTAGATACTTTTTATTCTTTTTAATGACATAACAGGATTTATACAAACATATACTTATAAGTCTATATTAATTTCATTTTTATATCTTTCTCAGAAACATCTTTTTAAGCTTTGTCAGTCACACAGTAGGTCAAACAAGAATATCTTGTTTAATTTTATATTTATCTGATGCCTAATAAGGCTGGATATTATTTCCTGTGTGGAGTTCTTTCAAAGGCATATGTAAACTGTTAGTAACATGTTTTATAATAATTATATTGATCTTTTTATAATAATTGATAAGCATTATTCCTTGATTGCCACATATGATATGAAAAGGTTTTTCATACTTTATCATACACTTTACAAGTTTATATAACCTTGAGGAAAAGCCAGTTCATCTATCTATATCTATATCATCTATATATCTAAATCTATATTTTAGGTGGGACCCAGGGTAAGGCACACAGGTGTGGGGGAGTTCCATAACTCAAGGAAGAATGTGGCTGCTTTCTGCCCTTGTCTAAAAAATCTGCCTGAGGCTAAATTTCAGAGTTTTGGATTAATGTCATTGGCAAAGGAGATTTCAAGTATTGAAATCTGTATTGACTAGTATTGATTTTGTTATATGTTATTAGTGGTCACTCTTATACAGACCTATAAGCAAGCTGAACAAGGAAAAATACAAAATGTGCAGTTTTAGGAGAAAAGGGGCACCAGGAAGTATAATGGAGCTAAGTCCAGTGCTCAAGGAAATAAAAAGTTTAAAGAAAATCCTGATGCTAAATGGAGTAAAGGGAGTGGTGACCTCAGGGCAAGACCTCACCCAGCTAAGGTTACAACTTATAAAAAGGAGTTAAAGAAACACTTAAGCAGTAAAGGAAATCATTGAAAACAGAAAGTTGGTGAAAATGTAATTGAATGAGGAGAGGCCAAGTTCCAGCCCCAGAAAGCAGAAGAGCTTGGCTGTTTTGGCCATGTGGTTCTGGCTTCAGAGTCAAGGATACAAGAAATGGGCTGTGGAATCTCCCTCTATCGCTAAGGAAAGCCTCTGAGGCCAGGCATGTATCAGAGGTGTCCCTGCATGGAGGCTCTGAGGGGCCACTATATGAAACTGTGAAGGTGAAGCCTGGATTTTGTAAGAAATCCTAAGATGTTGGAGATGCCAGACTTGTGAGATATCTGCCAATGAAAGAAAGCTGCAGACTGGGCATGGAACCAGCCCAAGATAGTTAAGTATGTTTCAGTCAATAAAGCTGAAATTAGTTGGAGATCTGGAGTGCCAAACATCAGACACGAAGATGCAGAATTTGGAATTTGTCCTGCTGGTTTTCAGTCTTGCTTTGGTTCAGTATTTCCTCACTATGCTCCCTTTCCTTACTTTTGGAATGGTAATGTATATCCAGTGACAGTGTGCATTGAAAGTATGTGATCTGCTTTTTCATTTTGATTGTACAGGGGTTACAGTTAAGAGATTGCCGTGAGTCTCAGAAGAGACTTTGAACTTTGTACTTTTAATCATTGTTAAGCTTGTTATAGACTATTGGGGATTTTTGAAGTTGGACTGAATGCATTTTTTTTTGCGTTATGATATGGCTACAAGCCTATGGGACCAGGGTGTAGAATGTGGTGTTTTGAATAAGAATGGCCACCATAGGCTCATATATTTGAATGCTTAGTCATCAAGGAGTAGCTTTATTTGAAAAGGATTAAGAAGTGTGGCCTTATTGGAGTAAGTGTGGCTTTGTTGAAGGAAGTATGTCACTGAGAGTGGGCTTTAAGGTTTTCAAAGCCTAAGTGAGCCCCAATAGTTCTCTCTTTTCCTGCTGCCTGTGGATCCAGATGTAGAACTCTCAGGTTTTTTTCCAGTACCATGCTCCTTGCCATGATGATAATGGATTAAACCTCTGAAATTGTAAGCAAGCCCTAATTAAATGCTTTCTTTTATAAGAGTTTCCCTAGTCATGGTGTCTTTTCACAGAAATAGAACATTAAGACACTGTAAGAGAGGATGGTCAAATCATTTACAGACAGGCTTATCTGAATAACAGCTGATTATTCTATGGGAACATTAAATCCAGGAGGAGGAGGGTCTAGAAAGATGCATTTTATGATCTGAGTGGCCTGTGCTGCCACCTGAGGCCATAGTAACATCTAGGCCCATGCTGCAGCCATGGGCCATGCCTGGTTCTGTAGTCCTACCATAGCCAAGGGTCTGTGTTGATGTCCATGACCTATATTATCACCAAAAGCCATGTGGATGCCTGTGGTCTGGGCTGCTACCTGAAGCCATGTTGATGTCTGAGGGCAGTGCTGGGCTGGCCCTGCCCTTAGCCAGTAGTGAGAGAGTTGGCCTCACCCCTCACTAGCCTGCCAAAGGACTGCACTGGTAAGGGATGGGCAAGGGGGAGCTGCCCCTACTCCCCCAGGTACCCCCTCACTGGCCACCTCAAGGCAGTTCAGTCAGTGGTATTGGCAGGGGAGAGCTGGAGGAACCATAACCACAGGATCTCCATGACTCAGGGCAACAGCAGGATAGCAGAGAGGGGTCTCAGTGAGGGTCCAGTATTGATGTAGCAGAAGCCAGAGGACTTGAACCAGATCAACTATTTATTGCAATGAACATTTACAAGCAAAGCTGTTTGGGCAAAAGGGTATACTGCTTGACACATCACAGCTCCCAGTGCCACTACTGACAAATGAATATGTGATGCAAAAGTGGGAAAGAAGGAGGAGCATAGTGGCACACACATGGCGGAACTGAAGATGAGATAGCTGTGATGGATGTGGGAGAACACTGCAGTTAATAAAGGAGCAGGTCATTACCCAGAAGTGTCGATGAGATGGTTTTTGTTGTTGCTGTTTTAATTTCTAAAATTTCTTTGTTGGGGGGGGGTTTACAAGGGTGGAGGGCAGACATGGAAGGACTGGGAAATGAGTGGGATAGGGCACATGATGTGAAATTCCCCAAGAATCAACAAAAAATTATGTTTTTTTTAAAAAAAATCCCACAAAGGATTAATGAAATTAAGAGTTGGTTCTTTGAAAAGAAACAAGATTGACAAACTTTTAGCTAAATTAACCAAAAGACAGAGCGATGAATCAAATTAATAAAATTAGAAATGAAAAGGGAGATATTTTCAGGCAGTGGTGGCACACACCTTTATTCTCAGCACTTGGGAAGCAGAGGCAGGCAGATCTCTGTATGAGGTCAGCTTGGTCTACAAAGTGAGCTTCAGGACAGCCAAGACTGTTTACACTGAGAAACCCTGTCTCAAAAGACCAAAAATCCACAAAAAGGAGCTATTACAATAGACACCAGTGAAATTCAGCAAATCATAACAAAATACCTTAAACACATCTATTCTACTAAATTAAAAAGACCTTAGAAAAATGTATAAATTTCTAGGTGCATACAATATACAAAATAAAAAAAAATTAAGCCAAGATGAAGTAAATAATTTAAACAAATCCATAACTATCAAAAAGATTGAAGCATTAAAAAAATTCTCCAAAAAGGGTTGCAGGGGGGAGTTGGCAGGGCAGGAGGAGGGAGGAAAGGGGGATCTGAGGTTGGTATGTAAATGGAGTGGGAAATCTTTTTAATAAAAAAAAGAAAAAAATTCTCCTAACTTAAAAAACAAAAAATTAAAATTGCAAAAAAACTTGGGATCAGATGATTTCACTGCAGAATTCTACCAGAACTTCGAAGAACTAATACTACTAATACTACTCAAATTATCCCATAAAGTAGAAAAAGAGTGACAGCTCCTAAATATTTTTATGAAGCCAGGACTACACTGATACCAAAACTAGANAAACACACACACACACACACACACACACACACACACACACACATATGAGAGAGAGAGAATTACACGTCATTCTTCTTATTGAACATAGATGTAAATTTTTCTAAATATTCACAAACCAAATTAAGATCATATCAAAAAGGTCATTGGTCATAACCAAGTTGGCTTCATTCCAGAGATTCAGATATAATTCAACATATGTAAATCAATTAATGTTACTATCACATAAACAGATGGAAAGAAATCAAATAATTGTCTCTACAGATACACAAAGTTCAACATTCCTTCATGATTAAATAAAATCATTGAGAGGCTAGGGATGGAGGGAATATATCTCAATATAATAAAAACAATATACAACAACACCCTAAGTGGAAAAAAAACTCAAAGCATACCCACTAAGATCAGGAACAAGACAAGTATATCAACTCTCTCCATTCCTTTTCAATATAGTGCTTGAAATTGAGCTATAACAGTAAGACAAGAGAAGAAAATAAAAGGGACAAAAATAGTAAAGGAAAAAGTCAGTGTTCCAATTTGCAGACGATATGATTCTATACATAAAATACCCTAAAAGACTCCACTAAAAAAAAAAGACCATCCTACAAAAAAAACATACATAGATTCAATGAAATTCCAGTCAAAATTTCATGTTGACTGGTGTCATTACACAGGTCTTGTTTAGGCAGCCATGCTGTTGAGATTTCTTGGGTGTAGCTTCCTGTCATATTTAGAAGGCACTATCACACAGCAGGCATCCTGGGCTTCTGGTCCTTAAAATCTTTCCAACCTGGTTTCCATGATATTCCCCGAGCTTTGGATGTAGGGAATTCATTGTAGATGAACCAACTGGAATTGGACAGCCTACAGTCACCTATTCTCTGAATTTTAGTTACTTGTGGATCTCTGTAATAGTCTCCATCTGCTGTAAAAAGAAGAGTATTGAGGAGGGGTGGGAGTGGCCTCATCCCTATATGAAGAGCCTGTATTCAATAGTAAAAATCTAGCTGAAGAAACTACACACTTTGAGTGTAGGACATAGAGAAATCAATCTTGAACTGACTAAGAAGCTCTCTTCCTACTGGAATGTTCAGTGCAGGCTTCTTGGGAATTAAAGGTACCAATGATCTTACCCAGCACTTGACCCTGCATTCTACAGTACTGCCCT
>LZPO01107543.1:100643-111049 GCA_001675575.1 Neotoma lepida
CAAGCAAGCAATAAATGTCACAACAAAAATCTTTGAGACAGACAGACAGGGGTGTGCTCAGGTGAACAGAGAAGATGCTTACCTGTCGTTGGGAGAGATGGAGACTAGAGGCTTGAAGCAGCCTTGGAGGTAGATCTCTGAAGAAAAACCCGAGTCAGGCCACAAGGGTCCCCAGTTGCCTCATCCTGTCTCCTAACACCTTTCCTTCCTGCAGGCACTTGGGGCTTCCCCATGGACTTGTGCCTTCCAGGAAGTCCTACCTTCTCTCCCAGGCCTTGGGCCCCAACTTTAACCCCACAGGCTTCTCCAACTTACCCCTCCAGGTCTCGATCTTATGTTCTTCAATCTCATAGATCTGCACCTAAAGGCATTGGTGGGACTTTAGGGTCAGGCATGAACCCTGGAGCATCAGGCTTCCTGAAGATGCCCCTATCCCAGCTCGTGTGACACCCCAGAACTCACCAGGGGGGATCTGTAGTAGCGGTGCAACACCAGGATGAAGTCTGTGATGGTGAGCATGCCTGCAGGGTTGACAGGCGACAAGTTGGGGGAAGGTGAGCCTCGGTGCAAGGCTCATGGAGGANCTGATCCTGCTGGCGTTCTTACACCGTGTGAGGCCCCTCCCGCCATTCCCCAACCAGCTCTCCTCACCCACAAAGCTCTGCTTCTTGCTGTCCCACAGAGGGGCCGCTCTCACACCGTTGGCCACCATGGCAAAGAAAGCCTTCTTAATCTGAGGGGCAGGAAAAAAACAAAGGGAGGACTCACAGCCCTTCACCCTCCTCTCTTGCTGTCCCCACCTGGGTCCTCCCCTGGGATCTTCGCTCTGCTTCTTCCCCACATGAGTCTGCCTCTTTCCCGTGACAAGACCAGTGTCATCACGTTTACCACACAGATAAGGCTGCTTGTGCCCAGAGGCACCGAGGGATCATCATTAGATACAGCAGCATTTCCACACGGAAGTCATGTGCATATAGACATGGTACAGTTTTTGCTCATCTAAGTACCAGAGGAGGTATAATTATTCACATAATATCTGCAGAGCTACAGTAATTTCCTCACTAAATCTGATGCTTTATTTTGACCCTTTATCCTAAGCAAAACTACTTCTATGTGCTGAGCATACTTGGTTTTCATCTCTTTTCTTCCTCCCCATCTCTTCCCTTTCCTTAACTCTTCTCCCTCGTCTCTCCTGTCCTTTTGTTCTGTTTCTGTGATGTTGACGTTTGGTCTCCAGGCTGGCCTGGAACTTGAGACCCTCCTGCCTCAGCCCCCTCAGTGCTGGGATTACAGATGTGTACCACTACACCCAACTCTTTAGCGCACATCAAGATTAAGCAGAGCTATTAAAATAAAATATATTCCTCTGTGAAGCACCGGAACCAGATTGTGTTCTGTGGATGACACATATCCCCATTCCTCAAGCATGTAGGCATCATTTGCCCTGCAGTAACAGTGATAATGATGGAGTCAGTTTAGCCTAATGGCAGAGCAGCTACCAAAGCGCTTGCTTTTTTTTTCTGTTGCCAGAGTACCTTCCTCTTGGTCCTAAGTGACTCTGTGATGTCTTACACAGTTAACAGAGTATTCTTTCTTTGTCCTGGGTTGTCCTAAGACTCCTTTGAAACAGGGNCCTTTGAAAAATGGCCCCCATTTTCAGAGATGATGGAGATGAAGTGACCAATCCCAGGTTTTGACAGATTCAAGGTGACAGAGCTGTGGTGGCAATTAGGGGATCCTCATAGAGCATTCTCTCTCCCTACTCCNTCTATGATGCTAAGGAGTCCTAGAAAGGGACTTGCAGGGACTTTGGCTTGACAAGACATTCAGGAGGGTATAAGTGGTAGCTACAAAGGCAGGAGGCTGAGCCCTGAACTCAACTAGGGTCAAAGCAGGGTCTTACCTCCAGCATAGTGTCAAAGATGACCAGTTTGGAGCTGGTGGCCATGGCATCATAGCAGGTGTGTTCCTGCATGAAGTGCATATAGACCTGGGCCCCAGGCTTCTGAAGCTCATCATCCCAACTCAAGCTGAGAAGTGGGGCCTGTGGGGATGGGCAAGGCCGAGGCCTGTCCTCCCCCAGGCCTTCGAGCTCACAGTCCCAGGCCTCTGGGTCTGGGAACTCAACGGCCAGCTCCAGGTCACCTGTACTGGAGCCCACTGCTGAGGTTGCACAGTTGGGCAACAGGAGGTCCCACTCTGTAGGGGAGGTCTCTGCTCCAGCCAAGGGAACAGCTTGAGCCAAGGGTGTGGCCTTGGGGAATGTGGCCTTCTGCCTGGCAGACTCAGCAGCTGGTCTGGACTGGACACCTGTTGGGGGAAGAAGGCAGTGAAGAGAGTGGCTGCATCTTCCAAAGCACGTTCTCTGTGCTTTCAAATGCTTGACAGCACTGGGGCACCCAGATGCTGTGGAGCCTCCGAGTCCTAGCCGACAGCAACTCTTCCATCTTTCCAAGGTGGCTTCATTGGGGCTCTGCGTCGGCAGCACAGTTACTGCCTCTCATGTAGGGAGACTGAGGACACAAGATGAGATTTAGTCTCGCTCCATATGATGGAGACATCTCAGGTCAGGCCCCACTCTGGAATTCCTGCTGCCCCCTGTCACCATAACTGACCTTAGCCTCACCTTCTCCTGAACCTGGTGGCTCCACTTCCTCCACAGCCTCCTGCCTTGTCCATCTGGAAGCCTTGATGCCCCGTGTTGCATGGGTTCTTTCTGGGCTGGTGATCATAGCTGGTGATGGCCATGAGTTTTCTCCTTGTTCTAGGAAGTTTGTCTCTGGAAGGAGGGAAGGACCTGTGTGATTAAAAGGGAGTGCTACAACACAACCAAGCAGAATGTCGTTAGTGACAACATGGGACGCTTTCAAAGCACTGCCCCCACTCCCAATATTTTTCATTTTCTATTCATAGACATCTTCTGAGGCAGACACTGTAAATAGGAATAGCATTCCTATTTAGCAGCAAGGGACCAGAAACTCAGAGAGGTTAAGCAATTTGCCACAAATCACACAGCTGGGAAGTGGTAGGAGTTCAGATCTTCATCAAAGAGGAACGGAAGGTGGGGGGCACATGCTGGAGAAAGGAGGAGGGAGAAGGCTAGGCTCGGGGGTTAGGGATTGGGGTTCAGAAAGGTGGGAGACAAGGGAGCTATAGAGAAAAGGCTAGCCCCACAGGGAGCAGCACTCCACCCACCTTGACTTTCTGGACCCCCACTGTGGCTCCAGGTCAGGGTCTATGCAAGAGAATATCTGAATTATTGTGAAAATGCTTCCTGCTCTAAAGTCCCTGGGTTGTCCCCTTTAAAAAAGCACACCTACCCACACACCACGTGTATACAGATATGCACAACATACACCCTTGCGCACTCCTGGCACACACAGAATCCCACACATGCACATACACGCAAAATACATACATACATGGAACCGGCCTGCTCACACCCACAGAGTACAGTGCACAGCAAGTACATAGGCCACACACGCACACAAGGCCACACACTTGCTGTCTTCCTACATCCCAGCGCCGGCCCCCTGGGACCCCGGTACCCCAGGCAGTGAGTGTTCCAGCTCAGGCTCCATGCGGCCAGCCCTAGTCCGCTAGCAAGTGCGCGACAGGCGGCGGCGGGGTGGCAACTATTCTGGGATGGCCCCTGGCAGCGGGCCCTCAGGGATCGGGTTCTCTCTGATTGTAGGTCTTGGGAGGGAGCGCTCAACCCGCAGCTGTTCCCTCACCGCGGCTTGGGGGCGCTGCGGAGGCGGAACTGTCATCTTGGAGCTGAGAGTTCAAAGGAGGAAAGTTGGCCGTCTTCACTCTCTGCTCTATGCAAACCTCCCTAGCCGAGGTTGGGATGAGTTAAGAAGGATACATTCGGGGCTGTGAGGGGGTTGTGGGTGGGTCCTAATAGAGCTGCCAGGGTGTATGTCTCGATATCCCCTTTTGAGTCTCGCGAACCAGTTCCCTTCTTAGGTGAAAGATGAAAGTGATGGGGAGGGCCGGTCAGGCAGGTGGGCGTTCGGCTGGTCATCTCAAAGGTGCAAGATGGGATTGAGAGCATGAGCTCATGTCTGTGTGCAGAGGGAGCAACATCTGAGTCGACATGTGGTTGGGAGATGAGCGCTGTGCAGGAGCCCAGCCCCTAACCCACCATGAGTACTGGCTGTACATCTTCCCGTGCCAGAGGGGAACCCAGCCTGTCTCCGGTGGTGGCGGCTCACCCCCTTCCTTGGCATTNCTAGGGCCTGAGTCAGAGTTCCAAATGGGGACCGCTGACCCAGCTGCTCTGGCTTTCCTCTCCCTGTCCCTCCCCTCCCCTTGTCATTCCAGTCTCTTCCATCCGGACCCCCTGGCCCTAGAGTGAACACTCAGGAATGGACTATTGGATTTCCTGCTGGATTTATTGAACGTATTTTCTTTCCTGCATCAAAGCACCTGCAACTGCCTCTGAGGAGGGTGGAGAACTATGCAGGGAGGAGGCTTTGACTTTTTGTGAGTGTTTGTGGAGCCTGGATCTGTTGCCGGATAGTGGAACTTCTGAGGCTCAGCAAACAGGGCCACCTCAAAGAACAGGAGGCCATCAACATGTGCTCTACTCCGTAACTAGGCATTGCAGATGACAGTCATACCTTGTCACAGTTTGTGGAAATGTGACAATGGCCCACAACTTTCCAGTGTGCAGTATTTTCCTTGCTAGCTGCTACTCAGTCCCTAAACTAGTATTTGTTTTGGGTATTTGAGCAGCATCACTTCCAAACACAAAATTAGGGTAGATAGTTGGTTGCTGTAACAAAGACCCAATTTAAGAATGCCTCAGGAGAGCCAGGAAGGCAGAGGAAGGCTGATCTCTGTGAGTTCCAGGACAGCCAGGGCTACATAGTGAGACCCTGTCTCCAAAACAAACAAACAAACAAACAAAAACAAGAATGCCTCAGGAACTTGAGAGGTGGCTCAATGGGTAAGAACACTTTGTCTTGCAAGCATGAGGACTTTAGTTCAAGTCCCCAGAACCCACATAAAAAGCTGGATGTGGTCACTTTCTGTGGAGATGTGGAAACAGAAGGGTCACTGGGGTTTCCTGGTCTCCAGACTAGTTTCAGGTTTAGGAGAGACCCTGTCTCAGGAAGGATTAAAGTAGTGACTGATAAAACAGAACACCTAACACCTTCCTCTGGCTTCTGGGAATATAAGCATATACCATATATATCACATACACACACATTTAAAAAATACTATAGCACTATTATGGGCAATTAAAAGTTCTACACAAGACTCTGGGTCATTTAAGCACAAATTTAGCTATTATGGCATGCCAGAATTATGCCAATATTAAGTACATTGAGCTTTCCCTATAGCTCTTAATACCAGCTGACATAAACTAAGCATCCTTCACTACCTCCAATAACCAACCTACAGACTGTGATACAGAAATGATTATGCTGTTTTCTTCTGAAATGCTACATGTGAATCAGCTCATCTACATAGAGCTCTGCTAAATTTACCCTGAAAGTTTTCCTTCTTAATTCTTCTTTTGCTAGCTATACTTATGAAAAAATTATACCATTATTTTCCTGAAAGTGTTAAGGTGCAAGTATTTGTGTAGTCAAAAAATATTTCTAACTAGTCTTTTCTAATAAAAGTATCCCTCATAAAGTATGTCTAAGTATGACTTAATAGATCTCATTTTCCCATGTGTGAACTTTATTCTATTGTTTAGTACAAGCCCAGGGAAGCAGACTTTAGACAGGACTGAGATTTGGTATTCTCTAAAGTTGGTTTTTATGTGTCTATCACCTAGGGAGTGGGTTTTCCTAAAGGCAGAAGTGCATATACACATATATTACTTATGCATTTTTCTATTTTGTTGTCTATAGGATCCAAGTCAGGACTGTACACATGCTAGGCAAGCACTCTACCTTTGACCTAAACCAGAATGAAGATTAATTTTAGAAGACAAAGTTAATATGTGATTGAGATGAGAAAGTTTGTATTTTCTAAAGCCTGAAATTTTAGAAATGATGAGAATGGAACTGTCCCTGCATGTAGAGTAACAGAAAATAAACAAGACATGAACATGAAGGGAGAGTTCTTGGAAGTAAGGGTAAGAAGCTGGAGGTGGGAAATGAGAGNAGTCTAGAGCCGATAGGGTGGCTGTGAAGTCATTCAGAGCATCCTCCATCTTGAATACAAGATGGCCATTCCGGCTTCTACCCTTGCACTAGCATTCCAGCCAGAAGAAGAGAAAAGCGAAAAAAGAAAATAATTCACGCATCTTCTAATCCCTGAAGTGAAAGTTACTCCCTCACTTCCACTCACATCTAATTGGCCAAATTTAGCCACAAGGCCATGTTTGACTTCAAGGGACAGGGAGTTGAGGATCTCAGTCATTATTATGGGCAGCCATTCCAGTTAAAATTCATTCAATTCTACCCCTAAAAGAAAAGAAAACTAGACAGTAGGCCCATTTGGCAGTCTCTGTTACAGAATGTTTTCATTCCATCGGAAATGAACTCAGAGAAAACAGGCAGTGCTTTCCAAGGTCATTTGGCAAGCCAACAGCCAGCATAGACCTTAATTGGGTCTGGCTGATCCCCAGAGGGACTTTTCATCACATCCAGCCAACATATTTTGGCCACCCAGGGGCCAGCAATCAAATGAGCTGAAAGATATTTGCCCGTGGAAGGGCAGCTCTGCACCAAGGAGGAAGCAAAGGGCACATGCCACAGTGCATGGGGTACTAGATCTGTGTGCACCAATGCAATCAGGGAAGACTTTCCAGAGGAGGAGGAGGTCCTGTGTGGAACATGGAGACTGGAACATTGCAGGAGAAGGCAGTGGTGTGATTTGAACTTGCTCTGAATCTGTGAAGGGGACATGAGGTATGCTGGGGGAGTTGGGGAATGGCTTTTCCAGCTCCACTGTATCACATGCCTTTGGGGACGGCCCACAGAGCTGGTGTCTCATGGAACGAGTGTGAACACTCACACTACTGCTGTGAGTATCAAAGTCCTATGAGAGAGATACACTCAGTGAGATGCTATCAGTGGAAGGGCTTGGAAGAGGCAACAAGGGTGAGACCTGGACTCCAGTCCTTGCCCAACCGGTTCCAAAAACAGTGGGACTGGTTGAGGGCACACATAGAACAGGGGATTTCTGAGCTAGAAATGGAGTTTGATGATAGAGAGCATTTACCTCCAGTGTGTAAGAAGCTGAATTCGATGCCTCACAGCAGGCAAAGAAAGAAAGTGAGTGGGATTGGGAACAGATATGGGAATGAAGAGAAGAGAAGAAGATGGCTGAGATATACTGCAGTTGGTAGAATGCCTGCCCAGCCTGCGTGAAGCCGTGGTTTGATCCCCAGCTCCTCATAAATCGGCATAGTGGTGCATACTGTAATCTCAGCACTCAGAGGTGGAGGCAGGGGGTTAGAAATGTAGGGTCATCTTCAGCTACGTAGGGAGTTCAAGACAGCCTGGTGTATATGAGACCCTGTCAAACACACACACACACACACACACACACACACACACACACAAAAAACCAGCTGGGTGGTGGTATCACACGCTTTCAATCCCAGCACTTGGGAGACAGAGGCTGGCAGATCTCTGAGTTCAAGGTCAGCCTGGTCTACAAAGTGAATTTCAGAACAATGGGGGCTACACAGAGAAACCCTGTCTCGAAAAACCAAACCAAACTAAACCAAANCAAAACAAAACACCGAAAGAACCCCACAAACAAATGTGCACAGGAAAGGCGAGTTCCTTTCAGAGCCAAACAAGTTTTCTCATATTCTTCCAGAGAGCTATACCAGTTTGAGAGAGAACAGGCAAGAACTCCTCGTCTAGAGAACCCTGGCATGTCAGCAATGCTTACATGGTACCATTGGCTGTGGTTACTCAAATTTAGAGCCAAACACCTTCTAAGAGTTTTGAGGGTGTCAAATTGGCAAAGAATCCATAACCCTGACCGTCAAGGCCTCACTTGACCCTCCTCTCTGGTTATTCTCCACCCTGCAGGTCTCCAGCAGCTGGAAGACATCTGGGAAAACTGGAATGTCTGTGAGGAAAGCATGCCACCCACACACAGCTGCAGTGGACATCGGGTAAGGACCAACTTTTCGTGGGCAAAGCTGCCTGTATGGGAAGCTGGGGTCCNGGAGACCAGACACAGCAGTCGTCAGGTGTGTTGTCTGAACTTAGGGGTTGTTAATATCCAGTGGCCTCTGCATGTTGGCCATCCTTTCCTATTCTGGGATGTTTTAATTACATTTATCCTGCTTCTCTTCCACTGTCATTAGTGGGTAAGTATGAGAGACAGGTTTTCTGCCTGTTGGGCTATGAGGCATCAGAACAGGGCCATCTGGTAATGGGATACCCATGCCTCACAGAACTGGTGTCTAGCTGGACCTGACTCATTGTTCTTCAGAAGATATGAATATTTTCTTCCTGTGGGGAAGGNAAACCCATGGATTCTCTTCCCTCTTTCTTCCTCTATCAGTAAGACCCCATAATTATATTTCCCAGCTTCCTTTGCAGATTGTGTGGCCATGTGACTAAATCTGGTCAATGAGATTTCAGAAGCATTATCACATGCAACTTCAAAAGGGTGCCCTTGGAAGGGGGAAACATCCCCTAGGCTCCTAATGGGGTTTCTATGATAGTCAGCACTGGGGTAACCATCAGATCACCATGGAAGACACGGGTTGAAAATGGCAGAACCTCCTCGACCCTCTTCTAGATCTACTTATCTCTGTCTATTTTGTGTTGCCCTAACAGGATATCCCAGCCTGGGTAATTTACAATGAAATTTATTTCTCATGGATCTCGAGGCTGAAGAAATCCAAGATCAAGAACCTTCAGCCATCAGGGACTTCATGGCAGAAGGCAGAAGGGCAAGGAACACGCTTTAGTGCAAGAGAAAGCTGAACTCACTCAAATGGAAAACCCACTCTCAAGATAACGAGCCTACGCTCGTGAGTGAGGCATTCATCCATTCCCAAGGGAAGACTCTGACCTCATCACCCCTCAAAGGCCCCGTCTCAGTATTGTTATATAAGGGGGACTTTTCCAACATACGAACTTTGGGGACACAGTCAGATCACAGCATATCCTCAACCCCATCCTTATCTGGCTTTCTTAGCTCTGGACAGTTACGTTAGAGATAAATTACCTTGTTTAAGCTACTGAGAAGTTGAACCTTTGCTAGAACAGCCAAGCCTTTCTCTGGCTAGTGTATGCACACTGTGGGAGTGGGCTTGGCTTAGCAGTTCCCATGTGCTGAGAGAATGCTTATGCAGTGTTCAGCATCTCCCAGACACTGTGTGAAATGCATCACAGGCAGCTGAGCATGTGGCCCCTTGCCGCCCTGTGAGATGAATCGTTTTCTTATTTCTGTTTTGCAGATGATGAAACGGAGGCAGAAATAGACGAAGTAACTTGATAAAAAATATCAAGTGATGGCGACAAGACTAACATTTACCGTCTCTGGATTCCGGCAGCCACAGCTGACATGTGAGATGACTTGTGAAAAGCTCAGGCCTGGCAGGTACTAGATGCACCGTGAGTGGTTACTCTTGTCAATTGCCTTACCACCTGCTCCCTGCATCTTCAGACTTCCTGTTCCAAGACTTTGAAGGCAGACCGTGNGGGATAGCTCTGATTCTCACCTCACACAGCCTTCAGCGTTGAGGTGGCCTCCAGCAGGGACCGAGCTGTACAATTCTGAAACCTTTGTGGTTTTCTGTTTAAAGGAGTGTTCTACCCTTCCCTGCCCTGCCCCAGCCCTGCCTCTACTCTGCCCTGGCCCTGCCCCTGTCCCTTGCACCTACTTCTTGACCACTGTTCCCACATCTGCCCTGGTTGCCAGCCCCACCCCCCGCCCATCCTCTCAGGCAAGGCGAATCAGCAGAAGGCACTGGCCTCAGCTAGGTAATGTACACTTCTTTGGTGCTTGGTTTTCCTCTCTGGCTGTGGAGTTATGTTTCGTGTAACCCTGCTTCTTGGCTCTCCTGCACACTGGATATATAATAAGGGCTGTGGACCTTGACTCTAGGGTGGACTTGGCTGCCATCACTGCAGAGCAGATTTATCTGGTACATNAGGTTGGGTTTGTTTATATCAAAGGGATAAAAACACCTTGAAGAAGTTGAGGGGGAGCACCCTAGATGAAACCCACGACTGATAAGTTGCAAATGGGGTAACCTAGGCCCTAGTGGTCCAGACACTGAGAAAGTGGCCTTTGTCCACCCTTTTGTGGAGAACAGCATGGGTGCTAGAGTCCCAAGGACCTGGACAGAATGAGTGTTTTGTTAATACAATCCAGGTGGCCTCATAGGTCCCCTCTGGACCGTTTTCTGGAGGGATGCTGGGGATGGTGTTAGGCAGATATTGTTGGTATCAGGAATGTCTTTG
>LZPO01107543.1:129526-141204 GCA_001675575.1 Neotoma lepida
CTCACCCCCCAGCCTGCTCCAGACTGTGGTAGAGCGCTCAAGATGCTGCCGCCGGTGCCCTCCCGCCTCGGATTGCTGCTGCTGCTGCTCCTGTGCCCCGCGCACGTCGGTGGACTATGGTGGTGAGTGCTGACTGGAACTGTCCCCCGCGCAACTCCAAACGCCAGAGGGTGGGGACCCCGAGCCAGTATTGGGACTTAGTACTTCGATCTTACTGGCTGCCTTCAGGCTCTACCCGCTCGGGGATCCCAGCCACCGGGAAGTTGCACCGGGACCCTCGCAGACAGTTCCTTTCTGGTCTTTGCCAGAAAGTGGCACTTCTGANGTGCCACTTTGACGCTCCCTACCCCTGGATATTCTATTGTGTTTCTCCCCGCCCCCGTGTTCTCCTTTCCCCCAAAGATGTGTCCAATTCATATCACAAGGAATTGGCAGGTAGGTAGGGAAAAGCTGTTGGACGTCATGAGACCCATAGTGAGAGATTAGGTGAGGACGGGAGAAAGAGAAAGAGCGAGCAGGGCTCTGGAGCTGGATTTGGGGAAAAGATGGGAAGGAGGTGGGAAGCTGTAAGGCAGAGAGAGGGTCAAACAGCCGCCTCTTTCCCGCCCCTTGTTACCTACGACTTCACCATTGCTGGCTCTTTCAGCATGGGGGGGTGTGGAGGAAAAGGGAATGTAAATGGGGAAATGGGGATACAGAGTCAGGACTCTGACTTTCTTCACTGCTTTCCCCCTTCTAGCAAGTAAGAAAGACAGGAAGGAGATCCTGGAGGCCGGCCCTTCCAGACGTGGGAAGTAACGATTTTTTAAAAATGTGTAGCGGAGATGTGGGAACCGGGGAGCGTCCTGTTGAAGCAAGTAAGGGACAGGCCAGCTGAGGGATGGGGCAAATTCTCAGACTCGGACTCTGGGATTGGATTTAGCCAGAACAGACACCTAGGCTTCGAAGGTTTCCAGAGCTTTGGGCCTTGAGGGATAGGATAGGGGAGGAGAAGCGGGGGCCCCGCCGGGACAACTCAGATCCAAATCCTCAAGACTTTTTTTCCTCTTAGTTTTTAGAGCCACAAACACCCGCCGGGAATAGCTCAGTGTTCAGAGAGGAGGGATTTGGGCGAGAGTGCTGCTAGATTAGCCAATCCTAAAACACCAAGGACGTCTATATTTGCATATCGCCGCGTCATTGGCTGAACTCCTACCCTCTGAGTCCTCCCTCACCCGCCTTCGCAGCTTTGGACCCAGGGGTGGGGCAGGCCCATCCCTCTCCTCCGCTGAGATTGAGTAGTATGCCCACACAGGAAGCTGCTGGCCGCTATCCTTCCGCGATGCAGGAGAGACATCCTCATGGGTGTCCGTGAGAGGGCAAATACAAGACCCAAGTTCGGGTTAGGGAACATGCGTCTTTAGTTTAGCTGCAATGCTGGTACTTAGCAGTTTAGACGGACGGATCTAATCCTAGCCATTAAATCTGTGGTTTTAAGCGAATCACTTTCCCACCCTACCCTACAAACTCTGTTTTTAAAGAACAATCTTCTGACCTGCCAGGCTTGCCGGGAGGCCTGGGTGGAAAGATCTATAGAATGACCTANCATTAGGAGCCCTCTTCTCAATCTAGCTTCTCATCCTCCTAGGCCCCCTGGGGGGAATGAAAAGTGGGGTTCCTTTAAATGCAGAATAAAGAGTCAAAAGTGATGTTTGGCAAAGAGCTCCCTCTCTCCGCCTTCTTACACACCTTTCCTAATTTTACTCTTTCTCAAGAAGTAGGACAGGGCTGTCCCTGCCATCTCTTTCTTCCTTCCTCATCNGTCTAAATTGTTCTAACAATTAAATAAATACCACTTCTTCCACAGAGCTGTCATTCTGACCGACCAGACCTGACCCCCTCCCCACTGCGACCCTTGTGCTCCCACTATGCTCTGAGCATTGGGCAACTATGCGGTTACTGCACTTTATTGACAATTGTATTTTCTGGGGTCTTTTTGCCCTGTTCCTTTGTCTCAAGAGTTCTAGAAGCCCAGGATAGGGTAGGTACTGGACATAGGTTTATGGAGTGTTGCTTTCTGGGTTTGTATCTGTGAGGATTCCTTTGTTCAGGAAGGACTGCTGGGTGGAAGCCAAGCCAACGGGAGAGGGGCCTGGGCCCTCTGGAGACTGACCCTGACGCTGGGAAGCAGGGGGTGGGGGAGGAGATGAGGAGGGCAGGTGTGGGAGACACAGGGGCCTTCATGGCCACAGCTGCAGTGGGGAGCTAAGTGAAGAGTGAGGGCCAGGGTGATAAGGTGGCCAGCGAATGCTTCCCTCAGATGTGTCTCAGAGAGAACCTGCTCCTCCCACCTGCCTTGGGCCCTTCTCTGTCTATTTCTGACACAATTCCTTTGGTCTGAGCACAGGTTGACTTTCATGGTCTTTGGCTCCTGCTCATGCTCCTGCTCTGTCATAGCCTTCCCAGGCCAGGCTTGGGCCAGTGGGTAGATCATGCTGGGCTGTTAGCCTGAGGTTCTTGCCACTTTCCACCCTACCCCGCACCCCCACCCCCACCCCCAGTCTCACTAGAGCTGGGGTTCTTCAGGACTGGTGTCAGGACCTGCTTTGCTGCCTCTTCCCCTTCCTCCTCAGAGGATGATAACCAGGCTAGAAACTCCATGGGTGGCCAGAAAAGCAGTGTGACCTACAGCAGCCATTTCCACAATTGAGCCATGGGATAGGGGCTGGGAGGACTTCAGGGTCTCTGAGTGACTTGACCGTCTAGGTCACTAAAAGAGGGTCCTAGAGGAGAGTGACCCAGGCTTTGGATCAATCCGCTCAGGGACCAGGCCTTTTGGTTACAAAGAAGTTTTTCTTCCACCTTTTCTTTCTCCTTCACCTCCTCCCAATGCAATGCGAGATTTCTATTTTTAATTTTTCTTGTTTAGTTTTGAGACAGGGTCTTGCTATGTAGCAGTGCGTGCCTTCTAAACTCCGCCGCCAGCCTCTGTGTATCTCTCCAGTGTAACCATATCTTTGTGAATCACAGAACCCTGGATTCCAGGACACTGGCCAGACTCTCTTGAGGTCATCTTGTCCAGCCCCTGCCTCCAGGCCATCCAACCTGTGCTCTGCCTTCCCTCCAAGAACTCTGTCCGGAGAGTGAGGGCAGGAAAGAGGCTCTGGCTCCTGGATCACCAGGTCCCCCTCCTCCTCTGCTCTCTGCTCCTCTCTCCGCAATGTCTGATCCATCTTTATTTATACCTTCGATCCGTGGATGGAGAAAATAGCTCACTCTCATAGAGGAACCAAATCAGTCTCCCTTCTTCTCTCTTCCTCTTTCCTCTCACTGAAATAAACTAATTCTCCCCTGTTCCATCAGGAAGAAGCCACCCAATCTACCCCCAGCCACCCCACTTTTGTTTCCTTCTTTATGGAAAAGAAACCGAGTTAAAGGTCAAGGACACCATCACTGCTGACCTCACAGGGAGGCAGGGAAAGGACCAGACCTCTTCCTGGCACTTAGGTTTTCTAGCTGCCCTCTGCCATACCTTTGTGTGTCCATGCTGGTCCTGGTCATTAGGCCATCCTGTCTTTATCTGGGGCCCCTGACCCTTCCTGGTCAATGCGATGCTGGCTCTCCATCAAGCTCCAGAGTAGGGATGGCTTGGGGGTGGGGTAACCATCCAGTCCCTTTTCCAGGCCTCAGCCTTGGCAGCTTCCCTTCTGGGGAGACAATGGGGCTGTGAGGAGAAAAGGGCAGGGGCAAATGGAGGCTGGCTTGATCCCGGCCAGAGCATGCCCCGGGCCCACCAGAGTCCTGGCACTGTGACATTTCCTGGGGGGCGGGGGGTATGAGGCTCCCTCCTGCCCCATCTGAAGCGATGGAGTTGGTGGCTGGAGGTCAGTGGGAGGCCCCATCACCAGGGCCCTGCAAGGGGGATTCCAGAATTTGTACTTTGATGGGGAAGTGCTGCTGTAGGGAGAATGGGGCAGGGCAGCAGTCAGCCCTGGCCAGCCAGCAGGAGGCCTCAGGGAACCAGATGCCTGCCCTCAGCAGACTGATGAGAGCGCCCCCTAGCCTGGCCTGGCATGTCTTTCCTGGCCAGCTGGGAGCTTGTGCAGAGGACTGTGGCCCGGAGGAGGCTTATTTGGCTGGCTCTACCATCCCGGAGCCNTCTCTCTGTTTAATCTAGAATGTGATCTAGGAAGGACTGAGAGGTAACCTAGACTATTANGCTCAGTGGTGAGGGTAGAAGGTCCAAGGACAGGAGGAGGCTTGCCTAGTGCTAAGCCTGCATGTTGGTAGCTGAGAGTCCTATCTCTTTTTCAGTGCCCTCTCCTTATGTGCAGTGGGGTTGGGAATCAGGATGAGGGACAAGGCCTTCACAGGCCCCATTGCTCCCCCATCTCACCCTCAGAGGGGTGTTCTCCACTGGGCATGCAANAGCACAACTGTCTACCAGGCAGCCAGTGGGGGACATTGCCTTCAGAGCTTTGGCAAGCCCTTTAGCATAGTGCAGTCCGTCTAGGAAGGGAAAGCCCCCACCTCTCCAAAAATAAAAAATAAAAATGGANACAAANGTGTGAGGAAGAACACAGGGAACCAAATTGTCTGTGTGGGGAAGGGTGAGTGGGGGCCACAGGTGGGCAGTGGGGAGGCAGGGGTTAATGGAGCTGGGGCATCACTGGCTTTGATGTGGTGGTTGGGATGGAGGTAGGGACTGGGGGAGGGGAGCAGTAATTACCGAGTTAGGAGTTAGACAGAGCAGGACAGGACAGGCGGGCGGGCACAGGCCCGGCAGCCTCAGCAGCNGTCAGGCAACATTTTTCTGCCCCCTTTCCACCACCCACCTCCCCCACCTCCACACACCCCCACCCACAGCCCCAGGGCTCAGAGCTCCCTCTGCTGGCTCCCAGGAGGTGGGGTCAGATGAAGAATCTCAGGGGTAAGGAGTTGGGGGCGGGGTAGAGACTGGCATGCTTGCTCTAAGACTCTCCTAGGAGATTAGGCACTCACGTGGTCTGTGGTCCCATTGGCCTCAGTGACCCAGCTGGGCATGGGGATGGATCCTAGAGGGTGCTCTGGTCCCTGAGTAGGCTGAATGGAGAAGGAGGACTGAGATCCACACTGGCCAGGAAAGACAGAATGTTGCAGAAAGAACATTCTAGGGGCTCCACACATACCACCTACATCCCTACTGCTTGCCCTGCATTGAGCAGGCCTGAGAATATAAGCACTTGATGGGATCCACTCATTGTACAGGCCATTATACATGGGGGGGTGGGATTATGATTTTCATTTTCCAGCTGAGGAACTGGTGTTTAACTTTTATCATCCATCCAACAAATATTAAGTGTGCTTCATATGCCAGGGACTCACTCCACATCACACAAGCCAATGACAGAGCCTAGATCCAGCCCAAGCCTGGATCCCCAAATTCCTGAGTGTGTTCCACTGATGACACCATGCCCATTTGTGAGATTCTGTCTTTAATGAGACTTCTACCTAATTAAGGAGACAAGATAAGCAATCACATACTCAGATGAGTGACAACCAGAAGGATGCAGGTGCTCCTGAGGAAGAGTGGGAGCTGAGGTGAGATTGGAGAGATGCTGGCTAAGAACATCTGGATTTACCATTGCAGAGGAAGTGGCCATGAGTCCAGAAGTGTGGTCTGGGAAGGAGTCCGAGCCCTGATAGCAGGGATGAGCTTTGTGGAACAACTATGAGAGGCCACCTGGGGTCTTCCCATGACTCAGGCAGCCATTTCCTTCCTGTTCCACTTTGGGTGTTCATTTTATTTGAACAGTACTGGAGATTGAGCCCACAGCCTTAAGCATGCTAGGCAAGGATGCTACGTCCAAACTTTTTATTTTGAGATAGGATCTTACTGAATTTCCCTTGAGCTTGCCATTCTCCTACCTCAGCTGGAGCTAGGTAGGAGCTGGAATTACAGACATGTGCCACCAGACCAACTCTTGTTGGTGGACATTTGTTATTGTTGAGTCTTTATAACCCTGGTTGGCCAAAAACATGCTATGTAGACCAGGCTGGCTTTTAACTCAGAGACCCACCACCTGCCTTTGCCACCCAAGCGCTGGGATTAAGGTGTGTGCCACCATGCCTGGCTCTGTTTCGGTTTTAAAATTACCCAACTTGTTTTGCAATGAGGAATCCCTCCAGTAAGTGGCCAGAGACCATCAACTCTGCTCATCTTGCTCATCTGTGTGACCATGAAGTGTCTGAGGTGAATGAGCCAGTCTTCAAAATTTTCTTCTATTTTCCGAGTCCAGAGGTAGAAGAGTAAGCTTAACCAGAATATTAGGGTCTCTGGGGCATAGGTCTACAGATATTGCTAGTAGGATCTGTCTGGCCTCTAATCCCACCTTAATGGGCCACAGGTCTACCAACTATGGTCCTTGAAAGAGAATTCTCAGTGCAGGCCAGGACAGTTAGAGTGGCTTGATAGGCTTGTCCCTTCTTGTCTGTATACTGAGTTCTTTTAGGGCTAGCCACGTTCTCTGTGCCCAGAAGTGGCAATAAGANTATATCCCAGAGCCTACGTAGTATATCTATTCCTAACCACCATGCATTCCAGGCTTTAAGATATACAAATTGCTCTAAAAGCGTGCATCTTCTCTGGGCTGACCCCAGGTCAACACTGATCCAGACTCCCCCAAAGCAGAGCTCATTATGTAAGGAAACAAAAGGGCAGGAAGCAAAGTAAATGAGAAAGAATGAGAGAGGAGGGTGGGGAGTTGTTCNAGAAGTGGAGTCAGATATTACCACCGAGNCTGGAGTGCTTTTTGCACCAACTCAACATTTTTTTCTGAAGTCCATAGAGGAAACTGATCTGTCTGGAATGGCTCAGCCCACCCAGAAATGACAAAAACCAGGGTCAGAGGTAGGGTTTGGGTAGTTTGTTCAATACCCTCTGTCGTATGTGTCTTTTCCGAAGTTTCATTTCCTATGTATTTAGGATGGGAGTGAGGACAGGAGGGCAGGGAACAAGCTGGTCCCTTGGGATTCTAGTGTTATCACTGCCCATCCCGCCTCCTGACCAGCTGGTAAACAAAACTAGTTCCCAGGAAGCCAGCCAGCCCCTCACCCCTGTGAAGGGCCAGCCCCACCTCCTGGGGGCCCTGCCCTTCATCTCCCCATGATTCCTTTCCTATCTCTAGCCCCTGGGAAGCGGACAAGGCCAAGAGGGTTTTGCAGTTCTCCCTTGCATGGCCCAAACTCTTGCCTGCTTTGCTAAGGGAGGAGGCGGGAGAGGGGAGGGATGGGGCAGAGTGACCTTGGGAAGATAAGTCCATTCAACCTTGGGAAAATAGGGAGTGTGCAGAGGGCATGGGGTGGGGTGGGGGTGGGGCTGGGGAACTTAGTGGTAGGGGCCAAAGTCGAGTTTTCAGAGCCTTGTACAGTCAGGAGGAGTTAGAGTGTGCAGGTCGTAGAGGGGGACTGAACAGCTGCAGAGAGGCCCGCTTTGCTCCTCTCTTCTCGGGGAAAGAAAATGTTTGGGGATATGACACTAGGAGTCATGAAATGATACCACATCAATGGGACCTGGACTCAAGGGGAGGCCTTATGGCTCACTCATTCAGAAACATATATGAAGTATTCATTGTTATTATATATATAAATCTATTCATCTTTAATGTAGAATTCATGACATGCAAACTTTCAGAATAAACATTGCAGGGATATATATCAGGTACCCAAAAAGCTTCCAGGGAAAATAAAGAAAAAGGAAGAAACAAAAAAGACTGTTCTAATAACGAAGGAGCTCATAACCTTATCTACCTCCCCTGAACAACCATGCTGGAAGCCACTCAAGTCCAAATCCTTTTTTAATGAGGTGGATAAGTGGACAGATTTATTAATGAAGATGTACACAGAAAGATAAGACTGAATTCTTTTTGTAGTGCAATTTTCAGTATAGACTTTAGCAAAGAAGGGATACAGCCATGGAACGGACAAAATATCAGTGGGACAATATCGGTCTCAGTAGGATAGATAGGTAGGTGGATGAACAGATAGAGGCTGATCAGTTCTCCAAGGTCATTGCGCTATTGGGAGCCAGCTTGGGCTGTCCTAACCTTGGCTCACTGATCATGACTCCATTGGTCCTTTCTCTGGGGCTGAGAGAGAGGGTTAGAGCTGGTGCTGGGCAAGGGGCGGGGTGGGGGGGCAAGCTCAATACAAGGGAACTTCTGCTGTCTGTTTCTGCCGAGAAGAGATGCTTGATCCCTGAACTATTTGAGTAGGGATAACAGCATCATTCCCAAGTGTGTGTGTGTGTGTGTGTGTGTGTGTGTGTGTGAGAGAGAGAGAGAGAGAGAGAGAGAGAGAGAGAGAGAGAGAGAGAGAGATCCTTAAGAGATGGGGCTTTCACATCTTTCTGCAAACATCTCTTTGAGCACCTCATCTTCAGTGTTGAGAGTTTTACCTTAAGACCTAAATTCCTCTTGCTGCTATTTAAGACCATTACATCTCAGGACATGCCTGGGCAGCCCGTACTTGTGGAGTAAATGGGGACAGTGGGGCGGATATGCACGGAAGCAAAGCTGAAAAGTAGGCCACCCTGACCTCTCACACTCTTTTGCCAACATTTTCCTCTACGTTTTATACTCCACTGCCTCCAGTGTGCACCCCCCCCAACCTGTCTTTCTCTGCCCTCTGAAGAGGGGTTTTGAACGGTCTCAAATTAACCTCCCTAGCTCTGCCCACATATCCCTTCAAGCCTGAGCTATGTTCAAATAGGGGCCATCTGATTCAAGCGGTTTCCCCCCAGGTGTGAATTCCTGGCTGACAACCTATGGCAACCAAGTGGCAGCTCTCTCCTCAGGTGGAATGAAGGTGGGCAGGGTAACGAGGCTTCTGACAATGTGCACAACTTTCCATCAGGTCTTTACCCACCAAACCAAACATCACCCCCCGCCCCACCGCACAGATGGTTATATCACTCTAGCACGCAAGGCTTGGCTTGGTGCCATCTCTCTCTGGGAAAGCCAGCTACCCTGGAGCAAGAGAAGGGTCAGCATCACCTATTTGCCAACAATGCTGAGCAGCTAAGTTCCCAGCTCCTTCCTGCAGNGGTCTAGCTCAGGGAAACAAGGGGTAGCAGGATAGGAGGGCCCACCTGGGCCATCTAAGTGAAATTTTCTCATTTTACAGAAAAAGTTGAACTAAGGGGGTGTGTGGCTTTTTTTCAGAGGCTCTGTTCCCTAGACACTCCAATACCTCATGGCTGTTTTGTCCTTCAGATGGCCCCTGCCTTGTATTGGGGCTGTCCAGGTTACAGCCCACTAAGGCCACATCTTCCCTTGATACTGTCTACTTTTGTTTGAATACTTTCTTTTATGAAATAGGGGGACGGTGACAGCTTTCTTAATCTTTTTTCTGCTAATTTCTTCCTTGTTTCCCTTTTGGGCTAGGCCTATTGAATTTTAGCCTTGGCCTCCATGGTGACAGCTGCCTTCACCTTTAAGGGTTTATTAATGGAGATGTGCACAGAAGGATAAGANCGAATTCTTGTCGTAATGCAATTTTCAGTCTAGACTTCAGTAGAGAGGGGACACAAACATGGAACAGAANGGGAACCAGAGGGACAGTATCAGTCTCAGCTGGGGGTAGGACNGAGAGACTCTGTAGCACCTGGCTGTGGGCTGAGTGGGGCTAGTTCCCTCTCCTTCGCTCCCACTCCACCCCAGGTCTTTTACATTTGGGGAGGTACACTCCTGACCTGCTGTTCTGCTCCCCAGGGCTGTGGGTAGCCCCCTGGTCATGGACCCTACCAGCATCTGCAGGAAGGCCAGGCGGCTGGCAGGACGGCAGGCTGAGCTGTGCCAGGCAGAGCCGGAAGTGGTGGCAGAGCTCGCCCGGGGCGCAAGGCTGGGGGTCCGAGAATGTCAGTTCCAGTTCCGTTTCCGACGCTGGAACTGCTCCAGTCACAGCAAGGCCTTTGGGCGAGTCTTGCAGCAGGGTTAGTGTGGGAGAGGCCCCCGAGGGAGGTGCTTTCTTCTTGCTGGGGGAGCAGGTTTGGGGAGGCTGCTTGAATCCTATCTCCTGATTTATCCCTAGTCTCTCTGCCCACCTTGCCCCTCCGCACCTGTCTCCCATATGGCCCAGAACAGGCTGGGGAGGAGGGTCCCCATTCTCATCTATCATAATGAGCAGTCACTGGCCTNGTCTACGTCCTCCCTCCGCAGACATCCGAGAGACAGCCTTCGTGTTTGCGATTACCGCAGCCGGCGCCAGCCACGCGGTCACGCAGGCCTGTTCCATGGGAGAACTTCTGCAGTGTGGATGCCAGGCACCCCGAGGGCGAGCACCGCCTAGGCCCTCTGGCCTTCTGGGCACTCCTGGACCTCCAGGGCCAACAGGTTCCCCAGATGCCAGCGCGGCCTGGGAGTGGGGAGGCTGCGGAGACGATGTGGACTTCGGGGATGAGAAGTCGAGGCTCTTTATGGACGCCCAGCACAAGCGGGGACGTGGAGACATCCGTGCACTGGTGCAACTGCACAACAATGAGGCAGGCAGGCTGGTGCGTATGGGCAGGAGCTGTAGGTGTCATGCACGAGTGTGGAAATGTGAGTATGCAAGAGAGTGCCAGTGGGTGTGGCAGAGTGTGGGTGGCAGCATATTTGTGGTAGCATGGGCACAAGTAAAAGTGTGAATGTGTCGGAAGGTGTCAATGTGTGTGGGAGTGAACAGGACAAGGGCAACTTGGGAAGATTGGGACTTGGGCCTGGACACAGATACACACGGCAGGTGAGATGTCCAGTCTAGAGGGCTAGGGGCTGGGGTGTGTGGAGATGAGAGGAACAGTGAGCAGAGTGGAAAAAGGACACTTCTAGAATAGTACTAAGGACCAGTAGAGACCCAAGGTGGGGTGGCATCCCTCTGATACATGACAAGTGAGGTAGACATCAGGGCAGGAGCAGGGTTCTGAGACAGAGGCTAGGGATGAGATTAAGAATAGGAGCCATGGGAAGGTCTGGGGTCTGGTGGTGGAGGCACCAGAAAAAGTGAGGGTTAGAACAGAGCCTAGAAGAACTGACTTGGAAAGGACTGTGGGAAGTCAGTAGAGGCCAGGACAGCCCAGACCCAGCTTCAGACTGGCAAGCGAGGGAGGAGAAAAGTACGGGATCTTGTTCTCCTTAGTGCATTCAGGTGGACCCTCCTACATCCTATGTCTCAGTTCTAGAGTAGTTGAGGAACATCCCTCCACACATTCTGTGTCCTTTAAGGTTCAGCCCAAGGCATCAGGCAGACAGGGAGGAGGGGGCCCAGGAGAGGAATGTCCGGACAGGCCCACATACCTGTTGAGAGGATTGGGGAGGGGTGACAGAGACAGACGCCCAGGCGGCTGGCTGTGTCTGCTCAGCTCTGCCTGGGGCCGCGAGGGGTAGGAATGAGGAGGCCGGGTTGGCAGGAGGGCTAGGCTGCGACAGCTGCCGCTTCTCCCCACTCCAGGGAGAATGGAGAATCTCACCACTGTGTCCATTCTATTCTCTCCCGCTCCCTGGCTTTGGACCCTGGCATCTCTGATCTATCTACTGTTCCCACTTCCCACTCTCTTCCTCCTTCATCTTTGTCATTCTTCCTCCTCTCTGAGCGGTCGTTTTCTTGATTTTCTCCTTNTAACCTTGTACCTACTTGCCTGCCTGCCTAATCTGTGTTCCTCCCTCCCTTCCTTCCTCTCTTCCTTC
>LZPO01107543.1:150288-164722 GCA_001675575.1 Neotoma lepida
GTGTGTGTGTGTGTGTTTGTACCTGTCTGATGAAGTGTGTAAATGGTAGGTGCTCTGGGTTTCTGCTTCCTCCATTATGTGTACAGAAGCATGTCGGAAGAAATGCTAGTTGCTGAAGCGTGGCTTTGAGGTAGACTCCTGGGGCACCCTTTGAGGCNTCTGTGCCTGGGGANGAACTTCTAAAATATTAAGTGCATATATTTACCTTCGTGAGTGTGCATCTGGGTGGATTGTGTTGGAGNGAATGAGGAGAGGCATGTATTCCTGGGCCCAACCTTAAGAACCAGGAGTTGGGGTAGAGTGATTATGGCCTGTGGGACAGAATGTGTGTTATTAAACAGGCCCTCACAGTCTCCCACAAAATGCTTATCCACCCCACCCCATATGCCTGCAGGTCAGCACCCAACGACATCCTGGGCCTCCGCCTACCCCCAGAGCCTGTGCTCAATGCCAACACAGTGTGCCTGACATTGCCCGGCCTGAGCCGGCGGCAGATGGAGGTGTGTGTGCGTCACCCTGACGTGGCCGCCTCTGCTATCCAGGGCATCCAGATCGCCATCCACGAGTGCCAGCATCAGTTCCGGGACCAGCGCTGGAACTGTTCCAGCCTGGAGACTCGGAACAAAGTCCCCTACGAGAGCCCCATCTTCAGTAGAGGTAGCTGCTCTTCATTCTAAACTCTTGTCCTTCCCACTCAGGACCTATANCCCAGAACCNNCTAGTTATCCCTAATGAACTCTCAAGGTGGCATCTCCTTAGACCACTGTATTCTGCAAGCCATGTTCTTTCTGGTCTCAGAAAAGTATCCCAAGTGGGGGCAGAAACATGGGCTGGAAGCGACTCTGACTGAGGGTGGCAGGCTCCATGCCTGACCACTAGACTGTATCCCTCTCTATTACATACCTCATGCTTCAGACTCAGAAAATATCCCTGGCACCTTCCTCAATTTACCCTTTACTGAGTAAGGTTGGAGAGCCTGTGAGGGAAGAAGTGTAGGGAAAGAGAGTGAGAACTTCCTACCACACAAGGCAAGTAGAGAAGCCTGGCCAGGTGAGTGGCCTGAACTCCTGCAGAGTCACTGCCTGCTGTTACAGGGTCCACGACTAGTCTGTGTGTCATTCTCTGAACAGGCGCACTAGGTGTGCGCCTGCTTGTGAGCAGTGACTTCTTCCGGGCAAGCCAAACAGTCTTGTCAACCCGTTTCCCGCAGTGCCCTGAGGAGCCACAGCACTGCCTATTCTCTGTCCCCAACTTCTGGATAACCCAGGCCCACCTAGACACTCNCTAGAATGGTTAAGCTGTGGGTGGCAGGTTCTTTTGGCACTTGCTTCAACTGCCACTGACCTCCTAGCTGAGGCCTTGAATCAGGTCTCTGGGGATAGATTGCAGCTTGGGTTTGTCTAACTGGATATCGTTTCTTCTCTCAGCTGCTTGTCAGGACAATGAGGGGCCCTGGTAGCCCTAGCTTAGGGTTTGGGCGATTCTAGTTGGTAGTGGAGGAGGAGGGGCATGGCCTTAATGCCTCAGGCTTCTGCAGGGACCCAGGCTTTAATGTGCCCCAGCTGCAGAAAGCGCCTAATCAGNTTTTTTCCCCCCTTTCAGTAGGACCCGTGCTTGCACCCCTTGGGCCCCCAAGTTAAGGGACACCTCACTTTCCCCCTGCTCAGCCCCAGGCCGCTGCCCCGCCCCTGCGCGCTCCCTCCTGCCTCCCCCGCGCGCCTCGGGCGCTGTTTCTACCCGGCCGAGCCCAGCCCGACGCGTGTGGCGGCATGCAGCCGCGAACTAATCCCCGCGGGCCGCAGCAGACTGCTCCGCGCCGCTCTCTGAGAGCAAACCCCCGCCCCCCAACACACACACACCTTGCCCCGCGCTCGCGTCCCTCTAGCCCCGCACAATCAGATCATCCCTTCCTGCCAGGTGGGGAGGGGGAGGGGATGCCGCAAGTGATCCCCTGCCCGCAGGCCTGCTCCACTCCCTCTGCACGACGTCACCCACTCCTCACCGCCCGCGCTCTCTGACACCAAGTGGCAGACAGGCCTCAGCATCTTCCAGGCTCCAGCTGGGCCAGACCGGTGTTCACCGGTGCTCACCTCCGAGCCACCCTCAGCCACTCTGGGGTTGCTAGGTCACCTACAGCTCCCCACAGCTGCCTTTCTTCCTGAGCTCCAGCTTCAACTTCTGCACACTGGTGGCTCGGCAGGCTTTGAGGGTCTTTCCCCTGCCACCACCAGAGAGGCGAACCAGGGCTAACTCTTAAGTCCTCTCCCTCGCCTCAGTGTCCCCACTAGTCTTATTGATCTCCCTAGCCTGAGTCCAGGCGTCCTGATGGGGTCCCAACCAGGCTGCTGCCACCTGGTGAAGGACTCGGGGTCTTTGAAGGTTAGGGGAGAGTTTGGAGCCACGCGGGTCTGGCGCGGGGCCAGGTGCTCCGAGTTCACCTGCAGTTTAATAAGCGGGAGGTGAGCTGGGGGGACGGTGGGGAGGGAGGCTGTCTCTTATACACATCTAGATGTGTATAAGCCCCCCCCCCCAATCCGTTGCAACACCTCATTTCTACCTCTCTCTCCTTAGTGGGGACGGCTCTGGAAAGACAATTGTCATCCTCCCAACCTCCTTTGCCTCACCACTACGAGCCTGCCCTCATATCTAGCTAGGTCCACTCTCCTTTGGGCTCATTTCCTAGTCCGTTTCTAGGTCCTTTTCTCCAGGACCCACTAAATTTGAATCCCAGCAGGCAACTCTTGGTGGAGGCCAGCCCCTGGCTATCTGATTTCTTCCTCTGTCTCATCCTGATCATTGTGGAGCCTTTCGACCTGGCTCTGCACACACACACACACACACACACCAGTGTACTATCAGGGGCTGACCTTTCTGGTCCAGGCTGCTAAGGAAGTTCTTTTAAAACATATTATGCCATACTTAATTTCAAGAACTACTGAGGGTAAGTGGGGGGCTGTTACTACCACACTATCCTCCTGAAACCTTCCTAAAGAGAGACTGAACTGGACAGATGGGTCTGAGAAAGGTATGAGGTTAAAAAGTATGAAGGGGAATACCCAGGAATATAACCAGGCTTTACCTAATCAAAGAGAGGTGCTGCAGTCCAGAGGGGAAATGGGGACAGGCACAGGAGTCTTCCAGGGGCTTGACAGTGTGAGAAGGCCCTAAAATCATGCTAGCTTCTTTGCCCAGCCCTAAGGGTAACGATGACCTAAGTGACAAGGGCACTGATACCCTCAGCATCTTGTACTATGAACCCAGACAGGTTGATGACTGCCTGGGAGTTGGACATAACATCTGTTAGGGGATGAACAGAGGAACCTCCATCAGTCCCTCAGGAGATGAGGACAAGGAGATTTGAGGAAGGAGGTTCAGGGGGCCTGGGCTTAAGTCCTAGTGTGTCAGGAGTGAGAGATTAGGGAGCGACTAGAAGAGAGTGTGGTACATTCACAAAGCNGGTCCAGGGAGCTGCCACTGTTAGGGGCTGCTGGCCCTAAGACTCAGCCGCATTTGGAATGAATGGAAAGAAGGGGCCTGACATCCTCCAGCAAGCCAGAATCCCAACCCAGGAAAAATCAGCAGTTAAAGTAGCCAGAGTCTGCACTGCTGTGCCCTGCTCTTTCTTTTCCCATTGTTTCAGAGCATATGGTTTTCAGAGCAGGCATCCAGGGGTTGGGGAATGTAGTGGCACTAGATAGGGAAACTGAGGCACAGGTAATCATATCTCAGGGTCATCTAAAGTTGTAGTATTTTGATGACATCCCAATAAATTAGCCAACATGTCTTGAGCACTTAGTATGTGTTGGGCATTGTACTAAAACACAGTATCCATGTTCTAGGGTCTTCAAATGGTCCCCACTTGGTAGGTCCTATTATTATCTTTACAAATGAAGCTAAGAGAGGTTGGATAATTTGTTATTAGTCACACAGTTTATAAATGAGCAGGAAAGCCAGGACTCCACGCAGTCTACCTGACTTTAGAGCTCCTGCCCAACCCTCTCCTATACTATATCCCAAACTACAAGGCCAATACCCATCATGCCCAGAGGTGAGCTGGGGCCATGAGAGTATACTCCAAGTACTTCAAGAAGTGAAGCACACACACACCTATGTTTGTGTAAACACATCCACTCTGTATCATGCCTAAGGACTCTCTCTCTCTCTCTCTCTCTCTCTCTTTCTCTCTCCCACCCCAGGCTTAGGAGCATGCATAGATGATTTGCAAGGAGTGAATGGGGACCAGACCTCTATTCTTTCTTCCTCCCTCTTTGACTTGAATGGGCAGAGCTTAAGCTTCTCTGGCCCCTCCTTGTTCCCACTGGCCCTTAAATCATCTTGCCTTCATACTCGACTGTCCTCCAAGTCTACTCCCCCGGCCCCCTTCCTGGCCGTTGGCTGCGGCCTATAGTAGCAGCTGACTCCACTTAGATGCTGGCAGTCTCTGTCCCAGATCAAAGGCAGGGCGGCTAATTGTGCATCTTAACAAGCCCCCCACCCCCTGCTCCGGGCAGCCCAGCTGGCCATGGCCCCACCCTTCTCCCCCTCCAGCTGGCCAGATGGCACAGTGCCTGCATCTGCCCAGACAGTTGGGGCCAAGACCGAAACTGGGGCCCTGAATGGGAGCTGGGGCAGACCCAGTGGGCAGGACTTCTCTGAGCATGGATGCTTAGAGCAAAGAGTGACCATGCATGCCCTGGTCACCTCCACACATGGCTGTGACAGCTGTCAGAAACATGTAGTGGGAAGGCATCTTGAGTTGCATGGGGTATAGAGTTTTCTAAGGTTGTGAGTTACCTTTTTTCAGATTCTTCCATGCCTGTCTTCACCATGGCAAAACCTTGAAGATGTAGTTGCCCCTGAATACACCTCTGGACTTGATGCCAAGACTGCACAGAGTCATAGGAACTGGAAATTAGGATAGCTGTGTTTCTTTCTTAGCAGGAAGACTTAGTCAGAGCCCATGTACCTCAGCAGAAAATTGTTGGCCCTGGGAAGTGAAAAAGAGCCAAATGGGGCCTTGCTCAGCTCCATAACCTCTGTGGCTTTGGGATTTCCAAGTTTGCATTGTGTGTGTATGTGTGTGTGTGTCTGTGTGTCTGTGTGTCTGTGTGTCTGTGTGTTTGATGGTGTGTGTTTTGAGGGGTGGTGTTGAGGTCTAGGCTGCCTCTGGAGGTCTGAGTATTGTCATGTATCCTAAAACAGACAGGCTGATGACTCTCCCAGCAGTAAGAGGCATGCTGAGAGCTCCAAGGATAAAAGGCAGGGGATAAATGCAGGGTGCATGTCCCGGAGTTTTGGGTCTACCCTTTACCCTTAGGCTCCACTAGCTCACAGCAGTTTCTGCTCTCCTGAAGNTTGTGCCAAGTTCCAGGATCCCCTTTGAAGGCTGCAGATCAATCTTCATCCCTTCCTGTCTGGTCGTAGCTGTGCCCCTTATAAAAAGGAAAAATGCTACCAGGATGTCATGAGCTAGAAAGAGAGATGAAGAGGGAGAATCTGCTTTGTAGGAGTCCACCAATCCAGATGATTTGTTGTAGACATGGGTCATGAGCTGCTAGGCTCTGTCTTTGATCAGGGTGAAACAAAAAACAATGATGTAAAAAAAATGTAGCAAGAAAAACTCCTCAATAATAAGAGCAATGTTTATGCAGTACTTGCTATGAGTATGACATCATTCCAAATACTTTAAATTTAATAACTCCTTCAGTTCTTGGAACAACAACTAGCTAGATAATGATAACACTTGTTTGCAGAGAAGGAAACTGAGGCACAAAGAGATTAAGTTTCTTGGCCAAGGTCATACGGTTAACAACTGGTCAGCAGAAGATCCAAGATTTGAAACNTTGGCAACATGACTGCCNAAATCAGATCTTAGCTGCTAAAAACCCGTGAAATTTTTGTTCTCATTTGTCTGGGCAAGAAGAGGAGATAGCTTTGCCATGCAGGGCAGGAATGGGTTAGGGGTTCTATCTAGTCCTAGATAGCTCTCTGAGCCTGTAAAGCCTCTCTGAGAACGTGTCTTCCCAGTCTTTGGTGCTGGAGCGGGAAGATCCTGTCTGTTTCTTCTGAACCCCTGCTATCCTCCAAGGCCACATTCTGAGTTTCTTCCACAGGTGTCTATGGCACAGACGGATTCTTCACTTTATGAAANCAGTTCTTCTGGCCTCTCATTGCCTGCTGTCTCCAGGGTCCAGAGATTAGGCACAAGCTTGTATTAAAAGCTGATTCTAGCTAGTGCTTCCTCAATGGAGAATAAGCAAGAGCTGGACCTACCTCTTTGAGTAGGCCTCTCCTGGTACAGGTCCGGGGCCCTCTCAGGAGATGGCTCAGGCTGGGGTACCCAGAAGGAAAAAAGGACAAACAGACACTGGGCTAGGTTAGCACATCCCAGGGCCCTGTAAGTGTCTCAATCAGAGAGGGTTCTTCTGCCTCCTGAGCCTCTAATGAGAAGCAGAATCTGTCTTCCCACTCAGTTTGCAACCCTGCCTACTACATGCCAGATGCCACTTAAGACACTGGGTTCACCTGCATCAGCCTTCAGAAGTTACCAGCAGACCCAAGACAGAACGTTGGCAGGGTGGCCGGAATATGAGTGGGTACTCACTTCTTTCAGCCATGTTCTGTGGACCAGGATAAAAACCACCAGGGAGGGAGGATTCCAGGTTGAGCCTAAAGTNGGCACATAGCAGCCCACCATCTGGGGTAGGGCAGATGATCTTAGCTTGCTGCCCACAGGCATCTCCTGGGGTCTGGAATTCCATCACTTATAATTTATTCTTTGGGTTAAACGTCACCCTCTTTCTCCAGGCTTTTTAAAATTGCAGATATCACCGTGAAAGGTAGTAGATTAAGTTCCTGATCTGAAAAAGAATGTGTTTGCCAGGCACTTTCTGCCCTGGAGGAAAGATCTAGACACACAAATTCCAAGCTTGCTAAGGAGGTGTTAAAGAAAAAGAGAAGGGAGTGTAATTCCTGCCCCCCCATACCCCCTACACCCTCTTTGAATCCCACAGCATGCTAGTAAACCATCTACATCCAACTACATCCCCAGCCGTTCCTACCATGTTTTCCTGATCTCTTGCTACAGGTTTTCTTTTTCTTTAATGATTATTTTTTATCTTATGTGCATTGGTATTTTGCTTGCATGTATATCTGTGTGAAGGTGTCGGATCCCCGAGGAACTGGAGTTCAGATAGTTACGAACTGCATGTGGGTGCTGGGATTTGAACACGGGTCCTTTAGCAAGTGGTCTTAACCGCTGAGGCATCTCTTTAATCCCTTGCCACAGGTTTTCGAGAGAGTGCTTTCGCCTACGCCATAGCAGCTGCCGGGGTGGTGCACGCGGTATCCAACGCGTGCGCCCTGGGTAAACTACAGGCTTGCGGTTGCGACGCCTCCAGGCGTGGGGACGAAGAAGCCTTTCGTCGGAAGCTGCACCGCCTGCAGCTGGACGCGCTGCAGCGCGGTAAGGGCCTGAGCCATGGGGTCCCAGAACACCCTGCTCTGCCCCCTGCCAGCCCGGGCCTGCAGGACTCCTGGGAGTGGGGTGGCTGCAGCCCGGATGTGGGCTTCGGAGAACGCTTCTCCAAGGACTTTCTGGACTCCCGGGAGCCTCACAGAGACATTCACGCGCGCATGAGACTCCACAACAACCGTGTGGGCAGGCAGGTGAGATTCACGGCAGCTCCACTGCTAAGCAGGCTCCGCATCCACTTAGGGTAGCCCTCCCTTCTAGAAATCACACTATCTTCTCAGTTCGGTAACCTCACAGCCCTCTCAATTCAGCCAACAAAATGCTGTGGGGAAGTACTACTTGTGCGCTGGAGCATTACAGTGGGTCTGGGAAACAGAAGGTTGAAACAGCCCCACGCGGAACAACTTGCTCCTTCCATTTTCTCTGATGACCAACAGAGAAAAGTGTAGGCTGGCATTCAGGACCTGGGCGGCCATAGTCCCCTCCCCTATAGAGCCAGAACGTTGAACAAGATCACCCATCACGTACCCCCACTCTACCTGTTTCTTGGCTCTAGGAGCCTGAGATCACCAGTCTTGAGCTTTCTATCCAGTCTCCCAGCAGGGCATTCCTGCCGACTGAGGACNTCTGTTANAGCATCCTACCTTCTTTCTCTTTTTTTCTGGAATGCTCACACTACCTTCAAGTTCCTTCGTGTAAAAGGAACACCACCAATACACGCAGAGATGCATAAACACAGNAGGGAGGAAAGGGACAATAGATTGAATTTATCAAACCTTACTATGCCTTAAGGCATTTGTCCTGNGCTATCAGTCTACCTACTATTTACCTGTGATGTCAACACTCTTAATAACCATGTGCTCAGNGAGGGAAACCAAGGCACAGAATGACTGAGACTTGCCTGAGGTGGGAAAGTGACAGAGAGGCGGGCTCCATCCCCAGTCAATGGAGAGCATATCTCAGCACTTTCCTTTCCTGACAGTTCCCTCCTCATTTCTCCTCTTGACCCCTCCAGTCAGCTCAGCCCAGTGCCTGGCTTCCTGCCCTTGGCCTCTTAGCCCACTGTAGTTGTAGTTCATCGTCCTTCTCTCTCTATATATAGCTGATGCAGCAATTTCCATCTTGGCTTAGGGTGAGGGTGAATTGAGGCATGTTTTACCCTCAGGTCCCATCCAGCTCCCACCCAGCCATGCCCTGTGCGTGGGGCTCTTTCCCAAGCTCCTGATAGCACCCCAGCCCAGACCAACAGGGCCTCCTCCTTGTCCTTGTTAAAGTGGTTAATTAATGGCTGCAGCCTGTGGGAAGCAGATGTTCTGGAGCTGTTGGCCTAGGGAAGCTTTTGGGGGGGGGTGGAGACTGGGGGGGTTCCCACGTGGTGCTGACACCATGGGCTACACATGTGGGCTGTGCAGCCCTTCACTACCCAGAGCAGTAGGCTCCATTCCTTGCTTATGGCCTTCTTGAGCAGTTTTGGAGACCCCAGATCCTTGCTTTCCTTAAAAGTATTTGAAACAGGGGTGGTGGAGAATATGGAAACTCCCAGTGGGGGTGTCTATGAGGGTAACACTAAGGGGTTCTTTGGGAGAAGACTGTAGAAGAAGTTGAGCACTGTGTGAGTGGCAAGTAGGCTTCCCTTAGAGACCTGGGAACTTGTCGGCTCCCCCAGGGCTGACAATTTGGCTGCCTGGGTTCTGTTCTGCATTCTGGCAATGCTTTGGCATCTGTTGTCATTCAGTATGAACAGAGTGAGCTCGAGTTGGTATGATGGGAGGGGGATATCTCCTTGGCTCCTGTCCTCTCCCCTCACCTGGTTCCCCGCAAAGAGCTGCAGGGCACAGCTGGAGGCTGGGGGCGGTGGAAGGGGGACTTTCTCACCACCTGGAGGGCGGCCAAAGGCTTTGGGGTTGGGGTGTAGGTGAGCAGGCGCCTCCTTGCTCCAGGGAAAGGAGAGGGAATTTCCCTGAAGATTTAACATCCCCCGGGCTCAGGAAGCAAGAACCCCCAGGCCCAAAGGGCCCCCTTGCAGTTGCTAGAAAGGCTGTCGAAGGAAGGAAGGAGCTCGAAGAAGGGAATTCCCCTAGGGCCTAGCCAGATGGGAGGTGGGTGGGAGGGCTACAGAAGAGCCTGAAGAAGTCTGAGCCCCAGATTCAGACCTCAGTATTTGCTTCTGTACAATGGGAGCGGGTTTCCAGCCTCTGTGGCTGGAGGAGGGCTGGGACGCTGGATGTCAGCCTCATCCCTCTCGGTGCCTCCCTCTGCAGGCGGTGATGGAGAACATGCGGCGAAAGTGCAAGTGCCATGGCACGTCAGGCAGCTGCCAGCTCAAGACGTGCTGGCAGGTGACGCCAGAGTTTCGTGTAGTGGGGGCGCTGCTGCGCAACCGCTTCCACCGCGCCACGCTCATCCGGCCGCACAACCGCAACGGTGGCCAGCTGGAGCCCGGCCCCGCGGGGGCACCCTCGCCAGCTCCGGGCACTTCAGGGCTGCGCCGAAGGGCCAGCCACTCCGACCTGGTCTACTTTGAGAAATCGCCCGACTTCTGTGAGCGCGAGCCTCGCCTGGACTCGGCGGGCACTGTGGGCCGCCTGTGCAATAAGAGCAGCTCGGGCCCGGACGGCTGCGGCAGCATGTGCTGTGGCCGCGGCCACAACATCCTGCGCCAGACACGCAGTGAGCGCTGCCACTGCCGTTTCCACTGGTGCTGCTTCGTAGTCTGCGAAGAATGCCGAATCACCGAGTGGGTCAGTGTCTGCAAGTGAGCGGGCCCAGACTCCTCTGGGTCTCAGGAAAGGTTCTCCACCTGGCTGGCGCCTGGCGTCTGCCGCTAGCGATCTGGGCCAGGCAGCAGCATCCTTGGCTCCTGAGAGAGGTGGTTGGCTCTTCCTGCTTTCAGGATCTGCAATCACCAGACAGTCTAGACCCGACTGACTGACACCCACTCTGTGGGTTCCCCTCTTCCGNCTCCAGCTCCTAGTTCGGACAGCTGGGAGTGATGTTGGAGACTGCCCCACACCCTAGGACATGTCACCAAAACAGCCCATCCTGGCAGGCCTATCTCCTGTCATCTTCTCTCCTTTTCCCCAGGAGCAGCAGGCAGTGCACTGAAGCTGATGGGTACGGGGCGGAAGAAAACTAAAATGAAGAAACAGGCATAATCAGGCTGAAGCGATTCTACAAAGGCCCCAGATACCCTCCTGCGAAGGCTTCTGCCCCTATCATTCATTTAACAGATATTTATTTTGCACTCTCTTTGTGGCACTCTCTGGGGTAAGAGAAGCCTTCTGGAGTTTACAGGCTTACTAAGGGAGGTGGACAATAAACCAGTAAACACACAAACAAGGTTACTTCAGGCAGTGCTATAGGCTATGAAGAAAATTAAGCAGGGCACTGGATTTGTGCGGAGTGGGGCCCTTTCCACTAAAACTATCTGCCAGGGAGACTTCTGGGTTGTGATATACATGCTGAGACCTGCAAAGTGAGAAAGAGTCGTGCAGAGGGAAGGGCTTTCCAGACAGGCTACAGAAACCCAAAGCTCTGAGGGGAGAGAGACCTCTACCTGCTGGAGTAGCAGCAGAGCAGCCTCTGTTTGGAGAGTAGAAATCAAGAGCTGATAGGAGAGATCGGAGGTTGGGGCAGCTGGGGTAGGAACTGGGTTTTATTTAAGTAGAGTCTGCAGAGAGTAAGCAAGCAGTATTAAGCCGTTGTACTCTGATTCCCACATCTTCGGAGATCTGGCTGAAATGGAAATAAGATGATAGCCAGAAAGCAGGCTATGGGGACTACAACTTAACTGAAGCCTGGATTGGATGACAGCGGTAGGGATGTCTAGAAGGGGAATGAGATTCAGGGATCCAGAGTCCTCAACGCCAGAAGTCTAACCGCCCACTTTGTACCTGAGCCCTTTGCCACAAGCCAGGACGAGTGGCCTTGCCCAGCAGCAACCGACAGCAGAGACAGGAGGCACTCTGAGAAGAGTAATCCTGGGCAAGACCCAGCTCAACCCAGCCTAGCGCCCCAGGGAGCAGGTGGGGCCAGGAGGTGCGGCTGGGAATAGGTGGGGGAGGGTGACAGACTCACCGTCTGGGGCTGGGCTCTGGAGTCCAGGCAGGAAAGCTGGAGGTGGGTAGGCAGCCTTCCTGAGCCACCCACCCACCCATTGCCCCGGAGCCACAGCTGAAGGTGTCACTTGGCAGGTTAAACCCCTCCCTGATTTTAAACTTCCACCAGGACACTGTTGAGCTGGAATTTGCTTTCATGCTTGTGTTCACTTTGGCTCAAGTCTGATGATTTTCCAGAACAGACCCTAAGGATCACAGGCAGAGCAGTTTACCATCTCCAGGCCCACTGTTCAGTTAGTGACCTTGCTGGATGCCTCCAATTATCATCTAACGGCATCCATCTTGACAAACCAAGCAGAGACAAAGTCTCACTCCAAAGGCCAGTTTGCACAGACCCCCCCCCCAATATTTCCTTGCCCTTTTATCCCTTGAGGGGGTGACTCTGGAACATGCACCTGGCCCTCCAGATGGAAGACTGGGCCCACTAGATGGTTCTCAGCTCACTGTCTTCTAACTGCTATGTTTAGGCAGCTCCTAGGCATGCCTAAAGGCATCAGGACCTCTCAAGTGCCCAGTGCTACTGCCTCGATGGAGAACAGGATTTCTTGACCCATTCCCCCCAAAAAACAGCCCCACAGGCAGGTGGGTAAGTGTCTCTGGGGGAGGNGGTATAGGTAGGCAGGAGCAGACAGACACACCTGCCTCATTCCTTCCCTCTTGTTCATCCTGGAGAGAGCTATAGGGGCTGGGCTCCCCCCTTTTCCCCTCCCAGCCCAGGGAGGAAGAGAGATGTGCTGGGGAAATTGGAAGATGGAAGGATAGTCCCAAGCCTGGCAGAATCCACTACAGCGTTAGCCTTGACCTTGTCCTCTGCCTTTCAGAGCTCGCAGAAGGGAGACCGGAAGTGAGCATTATAGGATGGAGTTTGGGAATAACATGGAAGCAGCACAGGGCAGAATGAGGCAGAGGACTGGACACGGAGCTATAAGAGAGTTCCAGTGGGCAGAGTCTGTGGTTTGATATATGTTAGTGTGACCTGTAAAATTGAGAAAGGGATAAAGTTATTTTCCCCTGAGTTACCACCCAGCCTCANTGGTCTGGGCCAGAAGCTGAGTCCTGGGANCAAGGCCTGGCCCTGTAATAGCAGAATGCCCTAAGGGACTCCATAAGGGCCCTAAAAGGGAGGTGTTAAGGTGATGGAGGTGGGAAGATGGATGCTGGGCTTAAGTACCCTAGCTGAAGGGTGCNGTGGGAATGAGACGCTGATCGGAACTAAGGGCTGAAATGAACGCAAGCTTAGGGCGAAGGTGNGCTGGAGACCTTGGAAATCACCAGAAGTGAAATTCGGAATGTGAACAGAAAGTAACCAGGGATCATTCCCAGGAAGAAAAGACCTCCCTTGTCTTTGACCTGAGGAACACTTGGTTATTTCTTCGAGGGCAGTACTTAGTGGGGTCTACTGTGCCCAAAAGAGGGAGGTAAGGAACTAACAGCGAAGTCTGGTGGACTGATGGGCACATTGCTGGGGTTACAGGTCAGGGAGAAACAGCCCGTTGGAGTGTGATGGGAACTCAAGTATCTGGCTTTTCAGTCGCCCAAGGGGACCTAGAGGGGAAGGGCATTGGAAGAGGGACTTGCCAGCTGCAGAGTACCTAGGTGAGAAGCCAGGTCAAAGCTGACCGTCACTCAGGAACTCCCTCTCCATTCTCTGAATGGATGCGTCCCCAGTCAGGCTCTGGCAGGGGGCCTTCCACTCTGGAGAGTGGCCAGGCCCCAGTCTCAGCCCCCCTCCTCCCTCCCCACCCCCTTCTCATGTGGTTGCCGGCAGCTGCCTGCGGTCGCCTCATCCCTTGCGCTCAAGGCACGGGGACTTTCCAACAGGGGAAAAAATGACTTAATGAGTGTGGGGCGGGAGGGACAGGTCCCTGTAATCACAGCTCCACTGTGGGGCCTGCGTACCTCCCGGTCCTTCCTCAGCTTCCTGCTGCCAGCGCCCGCCTTGGGTTCTGCTGGGGGAGGGGGACAGGTTGGCGACAAGGAGATCCCTTTTCAGGTGCCAGGCTCTCTGGGACCCTTGGGCTGCCTTTTCTTTCTTAGCATCTGAGAACGGAACCTGGGACACCCCAGTATCCCTCTTTGGATCCAGTCCAGAGTCCTTTGCTGGTGGATTAGAAGAGTAAGGGGTACCGAAGAGAACCCTTTGCTGTTTCGAGACTGCGCACTTCGCAACGCCCCCGGTTGCTGTGGCAACCAGGGCAGCTGAGGTGTGTCCGCGGGCCTGGGAGGTACCCCCCCCCTTTCTCGCCGCCCGCGGGGCCAGGCCCCGCTGCTGTGGTGCGCGGGGGTGGGGGTGTGCCGTTACCATGGCAAGGGTGAGCTAGGAGGGCACATTCTTCCCCAGGGTGGGAGCGCCCTGGGGACACGAGAAGGGGGGTGACGGGGGCGGCAGAAAGGGGAGCAGAGGATGGTCAGAACAAGGGAGGAGTCTCGGACAAGATGAACCAGGGTTTCTGAGGTTGGGGCGGGGGAGTTTGGAATTTGTTCTCTCCCCTCCTCCAGTTCTTCTGAGGTGTCCCTCTCTTCCTCCTGCACCTTTCTTGAGGTTCCCGGCCTCCGTTTCCAGAGAAGGGACTTTCAATAACTGACCAAAACCCCTTTTGATTATTCCATGTCGGGCCTGTGGAGCTAAGAGGCCTATCCCTCTCCACTCCCAGTAGCATTGAAGCCCATACTGCTAGCCACTGCCCTGGAATTAAGCCCCTCGCCCGCCCCCGTGTCACCCACCCCAGCCTCTGCCTGGCCCAGTCCACTGCCAATTACAGCTTAGCCCAGCAGGATTATGTCGAAGACCCAGGAGAGGCTGGGGGTGGGAAAAGCAGGCAAATCAAGAGGTTGGAGTCCT
>LZPO01107543.1:191803-204874 GCA_001675575.1 Neotoma lepida
GTGCTCTAAACTACTAAGCCATCGTTGGCCCACTACCTTATTTTTTGAGGCAGTGTCTCGCTCATTGAATCCGATAGTCTGATTGAACAGCAAGTTCCAGGGATCTTTCTGCCTCCCACTCCCCAGTGCTAGGATTACAGATGGCCACCATACCCTGATCTTTACTCAGGTCCATGTTTGTGTAACAAGTGCTTTATTGACTCTCCAGCCCCTATGTATTCTTTTTATAATGCTACACTATANCTCCTGGAAGGAGTCCTTTGATAGATACAAAGTATCTCTTCTTTTCCTTTTTCTCCNGTCTCAATCGTGATTACCCCTCATCCCCACCCGGTACTGAGGATTGAACCCCAGGCTCACAGGTTAGGCAGGCACTCTTCCGTTNGACTGTGTCCCCAGCTCTCAGATGTGACTTGTGACAAATGGAAGTTGTTACAGTGTGTGTAGTCCAACTTATGAATCACATATAGTTAGAGATTTTGTATTCTGTTAAAGGAAGTCTTTGTCTCTTTCAAGTCATAAGAATATCTACCTCCCTGGGTTATCTTAAAGAAGTTTCACTCAATGTTGAAGGCGGAGCTCAGTGATGGAACATATGCTTAGCAAGTGTGAGGCCCTGGATTCAATCTTGGAGGGACAGGGAGCTTTANTCTATTGTGGTGATGTTTTATCTGTGTCCCCCAATAAAGTTTATCTGAGGATCAGAGGAAAAAGCCAGGCACTATATTAAACATAGAGGTCAGGCAATGGTAGCACACGCCTTTAATCCTATCACTTGGGAGGCAGGGATCTGTCTGGATCTCTGTGAATTCAAGGCCACACTGGGAACAGAGCCAGGCATGATGGCACATGCCTTAAGTTCCAACACCAGTTAACCATAAAGGTCTGGAGGTCTGTACAGACAGACAGGAAATGATGCAGCTGGGTGGAGAGAGGAAGTGAAATACAGAGCAGAAAGGCATATAGGCGTGGGTATACAGGAAGTAGCTCTCTTTGGCTGAAGATCTCCAAGTGGTGAGAATGTGGCTGGCTTCTTTCTGCTTTTCTGATCTCTCAGTTTTAACCCCAATATATGGCTCCGGGATTTTTATTAATAAGGCAATTTAGCAATTCGTCCTACACTCTATGACTCATCTATAATAGATTTTTGCCTGTGGTATGAGGTAGAAATTAAATTTATAATTGCTCCAGCAACACTCATTGCAAAAACAAACTAAATTAAACAGTAATCCCCAGAGTGCTGGAATAGCATATTTTTATGTTTTTGTTACATATATTTATTTGTCTGGGAGAGATACTATGGCATGTGCGTCTGCAAGTCAGAGATTGCCTTGCAGGAGTCAATTGTCTTTATCCACTGTGTGGATTCTGGTGACAAAACTCAGGTCATCAGACTTGGTGGTAAGTCTCTTTACCAGCTGAGCCATTTCTGTTGTAGAATATTATTTTAAGGTGTGTTACTTTTGTTTATGTTGCATTTGTTTAACTCTGTAAAGCTGTGTTTCTTTGCCTGTCTAAAACACCTGATTGGTCTAATAAAGAGCTGAANAGCCAATAGTGAGGCAGGAGAAGGGATAGGTGGGGCTGGCAGGCAGAGAGAATAAATAGGAGAAATCTGGGAGGAAAAGACGATAGAGCAAGAGAACAAGGAGAGGANGACATCAAGGGCCAGCCACCCAGCTACACAGCCAGCCATGGAGTAAGAGTGAAAGTAAGATATACAGAAGTAATAGAAAGGTAAAAGCCTAGAGGCAAAAGGTAGACAGGCTAATTTAAGTTAAGAAAAGCTGGCTAGCAACAAGTCAAGCTAAGGCCCAGCACTCGTATGTAAGAAAGAAAAAGCCTCTGTGTATTTATGTGGGAGCTGGGTGGCAGGTCCCCCAAAAGAGTAGAAAAAAACAACAAACAACACATCTCCCTGGCTCCTTGTTACCTGAGATAGGTCTCACTATGCAGACTAAGTTGATTTTGAACTTACAACACTTCTGACTCAGTCTCCCACGTGCTACAGATATTTGCCACATACTAGGTAATAAACCAAATATCCGCAAAGTTTGGAATCTATTTCTGAACTCTCTATTCTCTATTGCACTACACTACTATCCCTTGGACTAATATCACAATATCAATGTTTTATTGATTTATAAGTCTTGAAATTTGGTAGGTAAACCACCTCTTTCTCTCCCTCTCTCTTTTTTCTCTTCTTTCCTCTCTCCTTCCTTTTTTCTTTTTAATTTTGATGGGGCACAGGGTCTTGCTTTGTAGCTTGGGCTGCCTTCCTTAGAGCTGAGCTTGCAAGCGTGCATTGCTAAATCCAGCTTCCCGTTCTTCAATATCATCTTTGCAGTTTGGGTCTGATTTCCAGAAAAATTTTANAATTAGCCTGTTTCCCTTGAAATAGCCCCTGAGATTTTATTTGGCATAACATTTAATCTACTGCTAAATTTGGGGAAAAATTAGCACTCAAGTCTTATTGTCTATTAATGTTTTTCTTCCTCCTTCTACTTAGGTTTCTTTGAATTCTTTTTTGGGGGGTCAATGTTTCTATATATTTTGCTAGATTTATTTCTAGGTCTGTCTTTTTTGTGGGGGATAGAGAATTGACNTAGAACNTCATACTTGCCAGGGAAACACTCTAAAGTGTGGCCCCGGTCTACCCATCTCCTTTCTTTGTATATAAACCTTGAAATAAGATCTCACTAAGTTACTGGAGTTGGCCTTGAACTTTTGACTCTCTTGCCTTCTGCCTCAGCTTCCTGAACATCAGACCTGGCTGGTATTGCATATTTTGATGCTATATAAATGATATCATTTAAAATGTTAAAGTATTTTATTGTAATGTATATATAAACACAATTTTAAAAATATTGACCTTGTATCTAGTGATTTTGCTGCATTCATTTATTGATTTTCTCCAGTCTTTTTTTTTTAATTTTCCTTAAACAAAATCATGTAGTCTCTGAATAAACTTTGTTTCCTCTATTCCATCTTAATGTCTTTTATTTTTAGCTCTGATCTCAGTGTAATGTTGATTAGAAATAATGATAGCAACATTTTTATCTTGGTCCTAATTATCATGGGGAAATCTAAGAACGTTTCACTTTGGTTATAATACTTAATGTGTGGACAGCTGTAAANGGTGTCTGAGCCTGAGTGTGGGCAAGGAGAGTATCTGCATAGCAAGATAACCTGGCCTGGGTGTAGGAGCCTATATGAGGTGAGGGAGGGCATCATCTGGATATGGTTCAGTTCAGGATGCCAAGGCCCGAGAACANGGTTACCAGCATGTACAGATGAGGTGGCAGTCTAAAACACAAAGTATCTAACTCTTTGAGAACAAAGGAGAACTTTCCCATTGTGCATGGCCCAGCACAGGGTGTCAGTGAGACAGGAGATANGTTCCGTTAGGCAGTAAGGGCAGGGGCCATGGCTGACCATGGTGGAACATGAGCCAGCCACATAGCACACATAACTGCTCCCTTGAATGGATGAGTAATTGTGCTGGGCCTACAGAGCATGCACAGAGCATGTGGACTCTTGACTGGCTCAGCCTCAATTAATTAAAAATGACCAATTGCATCAGGCAGTGGTGGCACACACCTTTAATCCCAGCACTAGGGAGGCAGAGGCAGGCAGATCTCTGAGTTCGAGGCCATCCTGGTCTAGACAGGACAGCCAGAGCTACACAGAGAAACCCTGACTTGAAAAACAAAAATAAACAAATGAAATATGACCAATTCCAACAGATATTACTCAGTCTCTGTCCACTTCCNATCATAAGACCCATAAAGGACAACTAGACAAAGCAACATAACAATATTCCTTCCTTATGGGCCCTTCTCACTCTTGAGAGCTCGTTCCCACCTTTCTTCANTAAGTCTACATTCACTCTTCTTGTCCAAGTTTCCTTATTCTTTTTGGGCTTGAGACAACAGAGAAGCCACTGGCTTCAGGTGGCTTTGATGACCACCGGTTGGCACCGGAGCTCCTCAGAGTTAAACCTACCAAGAGCTGAGAGAGGCGTTGTTACTTTCAAAGAATCCACAACATCAGAGCCCAAGTGGACAGTTTGGGGAAGAAGGACAGTGGGACAACACAAGACAGGGAACATAGAAAAGAATTGATATACTGGGCAAATTGAGGAAAATGGGGGCCATGTTNTCACTGCTGGAGAAAGAAGTCACAGTACAGAAAAAGACAAGCATGAGGCTGCACTGCTAGTTAGAGTTCCAGGGGTTAGTCGGAACACCAAGTTTCCAATGTGCCCAGACTGATATAGAGGGGGGTGTGAGTGTGTTTGTGTGTGAGAGAGAGAGAGAGAGAGAAAGAGAGACAGAGACAGAAATAGACAGACAGACAGATAGAGAGACAGAGACAGAGTGACAGGAAGACAGACAGATAGAGACAGAGACAGAGAGACAGAAACAGAGACAGAGAGACAGACACATAGAGACAGAGACACAGACATAGAGACAGAGACAGAGTGACAGAGAGACAGAGACAGAGAGGAGATACATGAGTATTTCTTAGCTTTGTCACTTAGAGGAGCTAAAAGTGACCGCACTGCTATAACGATGGGTACATATAACACCCAAATATTTGTTTCTAAACCTCTTCTTTTTTTTTCTCCCTAGCAGAAATCAGCCTTCTTCAGAGAAATGGTTGGTTCCGGATCTTAGACAGGGAAATTATAAGATAAGCCTAGAATATCTTACTGTGTCAGAAAAAAAGTGTTCAAAGAATTATATCTATTCTATCAAGGAGCATAGAAACTAGCTCGAAGGAGCTCCCATTGGCTAAATCTGGGACAATTTGAACATGAAACTAAAGATAGTAACAGATTATAACACACTGTATAAAACAGGAATCCATAAATTCAATGACATAAATAAATTAATTAATTCAAACATTTTGTGAGGAATGGAATACAGTCTCAAGGCGGGGGAAAGGAGTAACTATAACTGAGAAGCTAGCAGAGCCTATCTTCACCAGATAATAAGGTTAAAATCATCAGGGGAGAGACACACCACTAAANGCAATGTGGCTTTCATATTGGTTTCCCAGACATGGAAGGGGCTTTAATGGGCAATTGGTGAAATTGGGAACATCTCAAGATATTTTGTAAGTTACTGAGAAGTAATATGTCAACATTAATTTCCTGATGTTTAGTGGTTGCCCTGTGGTTTGCATGAGAAAATCTTTGAAATGTATTCAATGTTTATGTCCCTCCCTGTGATCTATACATTAAAATACTGATCACCAAGACAGTTGTATCAAGAGGCAGTGTCTCTGGGAAATCATTAGGTCATGAGGGTAGAATCCTCACGAATAAGATTAGTGCCCTTATGAAAGATGTCTTAGAAATCCTCTTCCCTTCCTCCGTGTGAAGATTAGTGGAAAGATGATTGTCCATGAGGAAGACATGAAGTCGGCCTGAACTATGAGGCTTCCCAGACTCTAGAACCGTGAGAAGGAAACTTCTGTTGTGCACAAACTGTCTAGTTTCTTGTATCCTCTTATAGCACCTGGAAGNGACTAAGACAGAAAGGAAATTCAAAGGAAAGTTATAGGCTGTCATGTTGCCAGTTTACTCTCAACAGGTCAAGTAATTAAATTCTTTGTGTTCACCTAAAGGACTCCATGTCCACACATCACAGAGACACTTGCATATCAATGTTTACTGCAGCACTGGTGACAATAGCTAAGTTATGGAACCAACCTAGCAGAGGAATGGATAAGGAAAACGTGGCATGCNTACATAATGGAATTTTTTCAGCCCTAAAGAAGATCAATGTTTTATGTCATTTGGAAAGAAATGGATGCAACTGGAGAGAATCATATTAAACAGATTAAGCCAATCTCCTTTTGTTGTTGTTTTGGTTTTTCGAGACAAGGTTTCTCTGTGTAGCTTTGGAGCCTGTCCTGGAACTCACTCTGTAGACCAGGCTGGCCTCGAACTTACAGAGATCCACCTGCCTCTGCCTCCCCAGTGCTGGGATTAAAGGCGTGTGCCACCATCGCACGGCTAAGCCAGTCTCTTTAAGACAGACATCATATATTTTCTCTCATTTCCTAGATTTTATTCCTATGGATACATAAAGTCATGTATGTTTGTATGATATGAAAGTAGAAACAAAACTGACTAGGAGAACAAAGGGAACCAACAGGAGGAGGAGGAGGGAGAAAGTGGGGCACAGAGGGGACTGGGAGGTAACACTCAACATACCGTACATACTTGTATGAAAATGTCTTTATGTGACAAAGTGCCATGTACAATGCATGCATACAAAGGAAAGTGTAAAAGGAAAGCAATGGCCATAACGAGAGAGAGAGAGAGAGAGAGAGAGAGAGAGAGAGAGAGAGAGAGAGAGAGAGAGAGAACAAGAAGATACTAAAGATGAAAGAAAAGAGAAAACAAATGGTTTGAGGAAGTTCAGAGAAATCCACACTCCAGCACAGTGCCAACCAGAATGCAGTTTGGCATGCGCTTCCTTAAAAACCGGTCGGGGACAAATGTCAACAGCCTAGTATGTTCAGATCCTTTTATTTGATGATTTTTAATACCCCAGATTCAGTTAATTAGATAGATATCATTTTTCATTAGTTCTTTGAGAACTTCGTATAATATTTTTTGGTCACATTCACTTCTCCTCAGCTTCTCCCAGAGTTACCCTCCCTTCCCTATCCACGAAATTCGTGTCCTTCCACCCCCGCAATCAGGTTCAGTTTGTGCTGCCTTCATATTCTTGGCCGTATGGTCATCCACTGCAGTGTGGTCACTGATGGGGACTACATTCCTAAGGAAAGCTGACTCTCTGTCTCCCAGCAGCTTCCAGTTGCCAATACTCTGCTACGGGTGAGACTTCACGTTTGCTCCCCTTCTCCGTGCTGAGATTTGATTGAGGATTGCACTTGTGTGGGGCTTGTGCATGCTGTCACGTCAATGTGAGTTCATCTGTGTAGCAGCCCTGCTGTGCTTGGAGGACACTACCTGTAGCTCCCCACCATTTCTGGCTCTTACACTCTTTCTAGCCCCCCTCTTCTGTGATGATCCCTGAGCCTTGGGAGGCAGGGATGTCTACAGATGTCCCATGTGGGGCTAAGCATAGCATTGTCTCTATTCTCCACACTTTGGCCAGTTGTGCCTCTCTGTGTTCATCATCATACACTTCACATAGAAGCTTCTCTCGGGTCCTCTGCAAGAGCAGTCAGTGCTCTTAACCACTGAGCCATTTCTCCAGCTCCTGNCTCTGTCTTATTAGGACAAGGATTAGTTTAAAGGAACTTGCTCAAGGACCTCTTTAAACAGAGATTAGCAGGGAGTTGGGGGTAAGATAACTAAAGTTATGTATGAAAAATCTTTATGGAAACCCATTATTTTGTAAGTTAATTTAAATACATATTTTTTTTTAAAAAGGAGTTGAACTACCTGAATGGGTGGACAATGCTTCCCCTAGAAGATACTTGTTATTAAATGAAAATGTCAAGTGTCAGGTATGGGATATCTCCCTATGAGATATTGGTCAGGGAGGCCACAGAGGACCCCTAAAACAACAGAGCTATTGGCATTGCTTCTGGTTGTCCATCATCACCAGATGGTAAGACCCCATTGCTGAAGAGACAACATAGTTTGGTTGCAGGGTGGAGAAATCAAGTAGGAACTGCCCTGGAAACTTCACTGCTGGCTAGCTTTCATAGTGCTGAAGGGTGTGATGCAGGCTGCTGGGAAGAAAGCCATCAATGGACTTATCCAGCCATGGACCTCNATGTACAATACTGACCTTCCAGGAANGATGTGCCCATGGTGCAGTAGTGGTATGACTCATATGGGGNTAACCAACTGCTTTCTGATTGGATTTGAGGCCCAGTCCACAGCAAAGAACTCATGCCTTGTACTGCAAACCTGGTCAAAAGCCCATGACTGGGAGGACATGGAGGGCCTAGTGGGCGAAAGCTACTACTATTGTCTTGCCAAACTGACATACTGTCAAACTGCCTTTAAATATTTAAATAAATTAGTCACCTCAGTCAGAGAGACTTCTTTTTGCACTAGGTAGCAGTCAAGTAATAGACTCATAATTGGACAAAGTGTTGAGAATAAGTAACTATTGAGTGCTCAGCCCTAAATGAAACATCTGTTTCAACCCCTACCCCTTACCTCCACATGACTTAGGGAATACCATGGAAAAAAAAGATGGCAAGAAAAAAAACAAAACAGTGAGAGCCAGAGGATAGGGAGGTGTGTTGTAAAGTGCCATCCTCTAGATACGACATGGACATTTCACTCAGGACGTCACAGCAGCTGCAGTTACCTGCACAAGAGAAAGCTAGTCATTAATTCTGGCATGGACGAGAGAGGGTCTTGGAAGGCCCCACCCCTAACTGAGGTACGTGATGGCTGGTGCAGGAAGAAGAGTCACTTTCTTCAGGGGTATGGCCACTGGTGGATTGCCCATGCTTTTGCAGGCAGTACTAATTGGACTCAGTGAGTTATAAAAAGAAGAAAGAGAAAAAGAGGCCAGGAATGTGGGAGGGGCACGTGTTAGGGGAGGCTGGGGAGGGTGGGAGAGAAGAGTTGGGGGGGTGGATATAATCAAGACACATTAAATATGTGTACAAAATTGTCAAAGCACAAGTAAAAATATTTTTAAAAGAAAGATCATAAAAGTATGAGTATAAAATTAGGTAGAAAAGTGGATATTTAGGATGAGAAAAGGAATGGCAATAAATGATAAATTCTAAAAAGTGGATAAATACCACAAACACTATAAAACCAGGAAAAAATAACCTTTCAAAATTGTTTTTATTTTTTGACAATTTCATATATATAGTATATATGTGTATATATATACATATATGTATACAGATACACACACACACACANATATATATAATGTATTTTCTTCATCTTCACCCCAGTTTCCCTCTCAGTCTCTGAGAANCCCCCTCCTTTTCAGCAAGACTTCACCNATGAGTGGGGGATATTTACTGGACCATGGGCAACCTACCAGAGGTCACACCACTAATGAAAATGACCCTTCTTCCCCCAATAACTTCCAATTGCTCCTTAGGGAAGAGTGGGGCCTCAAACCTTGCACTCTTTACCTTCCCTGTACCTGGCCTTGGGGAAAGTTGATGCTCCAGATGTTAGCTCTAGGCTGCCTCTTGGCTTGTCTTTTGTGAAAACATAACATCATTGGGACTATCAAGGAAAAGCTGCAGAGGCTTTTCCAGAGGACAGGCTGGGGCTCTGACCAGTGGTGATGGTGGTAGCTGGTGTCACCAAACCTTGGAGGAGATAGAGGTCTAATTCCTAATGAAGCATCCAGAGAGTGGCTCTGCCCTGGGAAGAAGACAACACAAAACCCCCTAGGCAGAGCCTTAGCCACGTGTAACTCTCTGGGGTTCCCAATCTTAGCAAAGGTTTTTATGCTGATTAAATAGAACAGTGTAAGAGTAAAGAGTTCANAGACATGTTCATGACAATGCCAGGTGGCATTGTCCAGCCAATCAGGGAGTTTCAGGTTCAGTGAGAGACCCTGTCCCAAAAATTAAGGTGGAGGGCTAGCAAGATGGCTCAGTGGGGGAAGCTACCTGCTGGGAAGCTGAGAACAGGGTGGCATGGTCAGGCTCTNGTGAGGATCTTTNCCTGGTCACCAGACAACCATTCTTTCTCATTGTGTTCCCACAGTCATGGGAACTCTGGGGCTCTCTTCTGATAAGGATACTAATTCCAGCATGAGGACCCCCACCTCATCTAACTATCTTCCAAAGTCCCAATGTCCAAGTACTGTCACCTTGGGAATTAATTAGGTCTTAACATGTAAATGTTGGGGGGCATTATTCAATTCATAGANGGCTGAAGTGGGGGACTAACCAGCATTGAGATGGCGGGTTTGAGGCTGGAAAGATGGTTTACCAGTTAAGAGTGCTTCCAGAGGACCCAAGTTCAGTTCCTAACCCTCATGTCAGGTGATTCATAACCACCTGGAATTTGAGCTCCAGGGGATCAGATGCTCTCTTCAGGCCTCCAGGGACCTTCACACCTGTGGTATACACTCACACATACACATCAACATATACATGAATAAAACAAAAATAAATCTTAAGGTGATGACTTTTAGGGCTGGACAGCTTGTTTGCTATAGTGCTAGCCAGGCAAGTATGAGGTCCTCAGTTCTGTCCCCAGAACCCACATTTAAAAAGCCAGGCATGGTGGCTCACACTGCAATCCCATGCTGGGAAGCTGGAGACAGGTGTATCCATGGGGTGCTCTGACCAGCCAGCCAAGCCTGAGAGATGGTGTCTCAAAAACCAAGGTAGGCAGCTCCTGATGAATGACACCCAAGGTTGACTTCCGGTCTAATGTGCGTGTGCACCCATACCCACACAGTGTACATGCACACGTGTGTGCACCGTGGCTTCTGACCAAAACTTGAAAAAGACAGCAAAGTAAACACAACCCACAACTCAGAGAGTATTCCAAAGAGAGAAAACAGATGTTGAAAAATAAAAGGGAGAAGCCAGTGTGGAGGTGGACTAGGTCTGAAGAAGCAGGGCAGAAGGAAGAGTATGTGCTATTTCCAGAAAATGGAAAAGGTCAGAAGCCTCCTAGGAAGGATTACGGAAGAGCTGGGGCAATAAGTCAGTGGTAAAGTACCTGCCATGCAAGTGCAGGGACCTGAGTTCAGATCCCCAACACCCGTATAAAAAAGCGGAGTGTGGATACAGTACATACCTGTAATCCAAGTGCTGAGGGAAGTGCATGGAGCTAGGCAGATCCTCAGAGCTCTCTGGCCAGAAATCTAATACCTGACACTGACTACTGGCTGGCCTCCACAGGCACATACACACACACACACACACACACACACACACACACACACACACACTACACACATGCACACACACCAAAAAAAATAACAAATTGAGGGCTCAGGGTATAGTATAGTGATAGAATGCTTGCTTAGGATACCTACTGAGACAACGCACACATACACACAGACAGGGAGAGAGATAGAGACAGACAGATAGACAGAGACAGAGACACAGAGAGAAAGGGAGAAAGAATTCCTCCATACCAATAGGATCAGTTTATAAATCAACTTTAATTTACTAAATGAATATTTTTTTAAAGATTTATTTATTATGTATATAGTGTTCTGTCTGCATATATGCCTGTTGGCCAGAAGAGGACACCAGATCTTATTACAGATGGTTGTGAGCCACCATGTGGTTGCTGGGAATTGAACTCAGGACCTCTGGAAGAACAGCCAGTGCTNTTAACCTCTGAGCCACCTCTCCAGCCCCTAAATGAACATTTCTTAAACACTCAAATTGTATTGACTGAGTAGAACAACTGAAAAAATATGAATGGATTGGGTTAACCAAATAACTGTTAATGCAAAGACTTGAGATAATCAGCTGATGAAATATAAAATACTCATTTGGACCAGAGTTTTAAGGCTTTCATACATGATAGGTTTGGCCCAGTTTTGGGTTGTTTGTTTTGTCTTGTTTTATGTGTGGTTACACACCACGGCTACAGCAAAACCATTTACCTCGCCTTATGGTGGGAAACCAAAAGAAATGGAAAGGCTGGAGTCCATTATTGTCTNGGAGAATATGTCTCCAGTGAGTTAGTTCCTAGTAATTAATGTTTCCACCACTATCTAGCACCACTATTCTGTGGCTCAAGCTTTTAACGCATCAGATTTAGGAGAACATTTAAGATTCAAACTAAGCCAGGTGGTGGTGGTGCACGCCTTCACCTGGGAGGCAGACACAGACGGATCTCTTTGAGTTTGAGGCCAGCCTGGTCTACAAAGTGAGTTCCAGGACAGCCAGAGCTATACAGAGAAACCCTGTCTTGAAAAAAAAGAAAGAAAGAAAAAAACAAGAACAAAACCAAGATTCAAACTACAGCCGTGCCTAACTACCCATAAACTTCCAGAGATTGGATAGGAAATTATTGCCCTGTTGTAGGCTAGTCCACAAGCTACATCAAAGTAAACTGTGGGATATAAAATAAACCAAAAAACAGAGGTGGCCCATGTTGAAACCAGGTAGGTGTGGGATGATGGAAACCCTAACACACTCCTCAGATGCAAACCAGACAAGTAGTCTTGCATGAGGATGCTGGGGTAGCTTCAAGCCCAAGTCCACCCCCCATATGCTGCCCCCAGAGGCCCTGTGCTATTAGCCCTGAGGACAACAAATGGTTCTCTGTGACCACAGCTGGCTCTTATGCTGCCTCACAGGTCCATGGGATTCAGAAGCATGATGCAGGGGAAGCATCAAATTACTTACTTGAACAGGAAGCTGACACCTCTGGCATGCCACTTGGCAACGGCCCAGAAGGAAGAGTTGACACTTGTGCATGGCTTTTCTGTGCCAAAGCTTCCAGTGTGAGGAAGGGTTACTGGGACCCAATGAAGATCTCAAACAACAGATATGATGCTGGACAGGACCCTGAACCATTAAGATGGGTATAGGAGGTGGTCTGGTCCATGGTGGGACTCAACCTTTGGGGTTTTGGTGGGGTTAATCTCTAGTGAATAGCATGGGTTGAGTGTGGAAGAGGTGGCTTCCTGAAGGCAAATTAGAATATGCTGACCATAAGGTGGGCAGCAGGGGCGATAGTGGTACCCTCCAGAGAGAATGGTGAAATACAGTCATCTCTCTCCCAATCCTCTCTCTTACAGTGGTTCCATTTTTGAGCCTACCTAGACAAATTATACTTCTCTAGTTTGTAGATAGAGCTGAGAACTCATATTTTTGCAACCCTCCCTCAGGGAGGTTTTGCTGGGCAGAATAATTTAAAGCTTTAATTCAGCCAGGTGGTGGTGTTGCTCACCTTTGATCCGAGCACCCAGGAGGCAGAGGCAGTAGGATCTCTGTGAGTTTGAGGCCAGCCTGATCTACAAAGCTACTTCCAGGACCACCAAGGCTACATAGAGAAACCTTGTCTCGAAAAAGCCATAACCAGGCCGGGCGGTGGTGGCGCATGCCTTTAATCCCAGCACTCAGGAGGCAGAGGCAGGCGGATCTCTGTGAGTTCGAGGCCAGCCT
>LZPO01107543.1:205505-220647 GCA_001675575.1 Neotoma lepida
ATGCCCCTCCACAGTGCAGGTTGCCTCTAGGTTCCTGCCCTGCTTGAGTTCCTGTCCTTTGATAATGAACTGTGAAGTGTGGAAGTGTGAGACAAATAAACCCTTTCCTCCCAAAGTTGCTTTGGTCATTGTGTTTCATCTTAGTAACCCTAAGAGAGGTGGCATGCCTGTAATCTCGGGCTACATAAGACCTTATCTTGGGGGGTAGGGGAGGAATTTTCGTATTTTGGAACCTGGGAAAGTGTAAATTAACAAACTGGTTTCAAAGCCCACCCCCNACTTGCCCCTAACACTGAACAAATGACTTTTATTCAGACAAGGTATTGAAGCAATTAGCAGGCCCATCAGGGCCCTTCATGTGAGGTACTCACNAACCGATACCATCTTCAGGGAGTAGGTCCTTTGTTGCTGTGGGCAGGGGGTTGCTGAGGTCTGACTTGACCATAAATGACCATTACCATTATGAAATTAAAATCATGCTTGGGACTGGGCAAGAAGGCAATGTCCTGGAAGGGACCCAGTGTCAAGTGGGGGAACTAGACATTACTTAAAAGTTCATTTGAACTCCTGCATATGAGAATGTAGGGCAGGCAGGAGCTAGATTAGCTGTAATGTTGAAGGAAGAGGGGGNNGGGCAGGATNAGCTGGTCATTAAATCCTGGCCTCTGCAACTGACCCCTGGATGCTGGTCACCTCACTGCTATTTATGGCCATTTTTCAAATCTCCGTTGCCCGTCTTGTACCTCCTTTGTAGTCTGAACCCTACTTTGTATCTTTTTGTGTTTATATTACATGCCCAATACTTGATAGACTCAAGTATCTCAAGTAGTCTTTTAGTCACATGAATTTTCTAAGTTTGCAGAACATTTTGCTTCAAGCCCTTAAAAAGCTGAATGGGTTCTCCACTGAGGACGCAGCTCTTTGGAGAGGCTGTGGGATGTGGGATGTAGAGCTGGAGAACACCTTCTAAATAGAAGATGGGGTGAGTGTGGTGCCTGGCAAACAGGTTCATAAAGTTAAAGGACCACAGTGGGACCAGACAAGGCTACCATTATCAGACAAACTGTCAGCAGTCAATGACCCCACGAGTCAAATCAACAACCTCCCAGGAAAAGTNTNAGTTANGGTGCCTGTCAGAGCACTAGCCAAGAAGAAATAACAGCCGTAGATTTTGGCTTCAGAAACAAACAAGAAATAAAAAACAGTAGTGCATTCATTCCCAGCATTTTAACAAAGAATGACCTAAGAAGGGAAAAAATGACAGCAAAGCATCCTATATGTTCACGGTGTGAGTCAGGCAAACCTTCTCCGTCTATAAAATAGAGATCATATAACCTGTGGTATTTAACACATTTGAACACCAAAGGTGTGTGATACACATGCGTTGTTGAATTTTATAAGATTGCATAGCGGGGTATGTGGGGCATACTTGTAGTCCTAGCACTCAGGAGGCAGAGACAGGTGGCTCTCTGTGAGTTTTGAGGCCCAATGGTCTATATACTTAAGTTTCAGGCTGGCCAGGGCTACAAAGTGAGACCCTGTCTAAAAAANCAGTCAAATAAAGAGAATGAAAATTTACAATAACCCTTGATAATGTTTTATAGATCTCAAAGGAATTAAAACGATTTCTATAGGTTGCAGCTCCTAAGTGGAGGAGACCCAGACCCAAGTGACTCTGGAACTCACATAGGAATCTTTGTTTCCTTTAAGGGGACAGACATTTTCTGAGCTATTTGTGAAGGAATCAGTCAGATTTCTTCCTGTTTGCTCATTTTGCTAAAAGAGAAGTCTGGACCAGTGAGCCTCTTATTCACTATCATACGTAGACTGGACCCCAGCGGTCAGCCCCTGTCAGGAGTGATTCCTGAGGGATCCCTGTAAACCAAGATAAGAAAGAGACCAAATACCCTCCAGGGACTGTGGTGGAGCAAAAGTGGGCCCCAGAGCATCAAGGGGTCTGTGTGCAGCTCCGGGATGCATCTGAGCCGGCGTTCCCCCAAGAGTCCTTAAAAGTACGGTTTGTACATCTTGCAGGGAACCTCCTGGCTGAGGACACAGGGATGGGAAGGTAGGCTTCGCTGAGGGGCTGTTCTCAGTGAGTGGAATAGGGACAAGGTGAGGGACTTGGCACTAGATGAAGATCCAGTAGCAGCGGCAGCTTCGAGCAGCCACCTGCCTGGTTGAGATGGAAACGCTGATTCCAGCTCCAGCCCCCAGACAGGCTAAGAATATCTCAACCGAGCAACAGCCGCCACCCCCGCCCTTCTTGATCTGCTCATGCATCTGTAGTGCTATCCTGGGAGCAGTGAGGATATTGAGTGGGGGGGATGCTTGGGGTACAAGGCAAGGGAGAGGAGGCTAAGAAGGGGCTTGGCTGGAGGCCGGAGGTGAACTAAGAAAGAACTGCTAGGAAGGGCTTTGAGGACCAGGAAGTCAAAGGAAGGTCAAGACAGGAACCAGGCAGCTGGGGTTAGCAATGGGGGTAAGGATGAGAGAGGCCAGCGTCGGTAATAAGAAGGAGGACATGGCTCCCTCTTCCATCATGGAAAGACCAGAGTTCATGGCAGGGCAAAGGAGCTTCCAGCTTACCTCCATTCTCTTCTGTTCCTTCTTCTTCTGCATCCTCCACTAGCTCAGCATTGGTCCCTTCTCTACCCCAGAGTATCACATTCCGTTTCCATGTTCCCAACTCTNTTCCCTGTTCTAAAGAATCTGTATATGGGCTCCTTAATCAAGTCCTTCTAGCACAGAGCCTTCTATTCAAGATAGAGGTGAGAATGGGGAGTTCCTGGCAGCTAACACACCTTCCCTGTCACTTTTTCCTCATGCATGTCCCCTCTCATTCTGCTTTGTTATTTTAGGAGGGGCTCACATCCCCAAGGCTTTGTGCCTGACAACTCAGGTCTCCTGAGGTAAGTCCGTAAGAGAGGGAGGGAGAGAGGGAGGAAGGGAAGGAGGAAGGAGGGAGGGAGGGCTGGGCTGGTTCACATTCTCTCTCAGGGCCAAAGAGCCTGGGTGGAGCTGTTGGATTTTCATGGAAGCTAGAGGCAGGCAGCAGGCTCCAAGCATTCAGGTGCCTAGGCTGCATCTTCACCCTGGCTGTTTTAAGAACCTGTGCTGCCATTAGCCTCTTCAAAGATGTGTGGATGCAACGNGTAGGGTCTGAGATGTCCGGGTTTGATGTTTACTGGGGAGACCCTGGACCTCAACCTGCTTGGGCCTCCTCTCTTGTGCTTGCCTCCCTTCCAGGAATAATTTGCATTGCTAATAGCTCGAGCTCTGCTCCCCTTGTCTCCCAGGCTGAACTGCAGACNCACAGGCCTCACAGGGATGCTGTGCACACAAAGACTGAGCCCAGCAGACAGAAACAGATTAGGGAGAAGCAGACAGGGCTGGAGCTAGAGAGAGAAACAGATTCACAGGCCGAATTTGATTCAGAATCAGAGCTGTAGGATTGAAGAGGCTTTAGGAACTCTTTCTGTGCAATTCCTGAAGTACTATCTTATTCTTCTAATAGCCATCTTTATCTGATAATCAAAGTAAAACACATCAAATCTCTGAATTTTATCATGAAGAAACAGAGGCTCAGAGAGACAAAATGACTTCCCCAAGGTCATGTAACTGGCAAGTTTTGGGCTGTACCTCCTAGCTCCTGTCTTTTAGACTAAATCCTCAGAGAGGGAGAAGGGAAGGTTGGCTAAATGGATAAAGAGTTTGCATTGCATGGCTTGGAGACATTCCTAGTTCACCTGCCCGGGGAGGTGAGTGAGGGGCTCTTCTAAGGTAAATTGGTGGGAACCTTCATCAGTAAGTCCTGCACTGGGCCCTGTAGCTCTTGGTCTGGACCTGCTGCTATATCCTGGAAGACAGNGGGTTGTTCTACATAATCTGAAGAGTCATAGAGACAGCCCAGAGAGCCTGCTCTTAGCATGGTTCCAGAGGCCAATACAGGAAATGGTCAGATGAGAAACAACATCCAGAAACTAACTAATTAATGAATCATACACAGGCTCTAAACATAAGCCAACCAGAAAAACAGTTGCGGATGTGGCAAGAAAGTCATCANCCTTCAATAAAGCCTGCCTCCCCCATGAAGTCTTCCTGCTTCCNCTAGCTTTATCCCCCTGGACCACTACCCTGTGTAATGTGCTTCTCTTTCACTCCTTAGTCTTAGTGCCTCTAGCTTGTCCTTTCAATCAGTTCAGAAAAGCTTCCTGGAGGAGGTGGGATTTCAAGAGCTTGGTAGAAGGCAATGTGGTATCTGAGAGNGGGTTGTGGCCCATAGTACATGCTCAGAGACCCAGGAGGGTAATCAGGGCTGGAGAGAGAAGTGCCTGTAAGCCAGAAAGAGAGTTTCAGATGGGGTAAGGGGGATAGGAGACCCTCAAAGGCATCTGGTCTGGGGACCCTGCAGCAGGAAAACGTTCTAGATTCTGACAAATAGGATAACAGAAGGTCACAACTGGGCCTGGAGTAGGGNTGCCAACACGATGCCATCCATGGTGGAGAGATCANGTCCTAAATGGTACCAGCAATAGTCCTTATGTCAATGAAAGACTCCTGGGAGCCAGGAGGACCCACGTGCCATTCGGATCCACGTGCCAGGTTTCTGCCAGCTCAGTCTCTGTGGGGCCTGTCCTTAACTACCAGTGAGCCAACTGTTCCTTGGGTGTCAAAGACTGACTCAGGAGGCTTTGTAGGAGTAAGTGGGGCCTGTTATAGGAGCTACAAAGTGGGAACATTTTCCCATAGTTATAGAGAGAATAAGAGGTTGGGCAGAACAACCAATGCCACAAGAGAAGAAAGATCAGATTCAAGGGCACAGAGAGACCCTGCTGAGAAACAGTGCATTGGGACTGGTGAGATGGCTCAGCCAGTAAAATCACTTGCAGCCAAGCATAAGGATCTGAGTTTGGTCCCCAGAATCCATACGGTGGGAGGCAAAAATTGACTCCACAAAGTTGTCTTCTGACCTCCAAACATGCCGTGCCAAGCATGTGCGCCTCCTCCACAACAAACAAACAAACAAACAAACAAACAAACAAATAAAAAGAAAAAAACAAGTCTATGTGTGACGATGGTCGCAGTGAAGGGAGAAAATTTGAGGAAGCTGACCTCAGTTTCCAGGAGGGGGTGGGTGAGCAGTGGTCGTGAGACTGCAGAGAAGAGCTGAAGCCCAAGGGGATTCTGGAACAGCTTATCTATAGTGAAACACATACAGAGAGGAATGTGGGCACACACTGATCCTGACAGCAGTGAGTCTTTGGTGCTGTGCTGGGTCTAGGAGAAATACAGACAGGCCTAATGGTGCCTATAATCCCAGAATCTGGGAGGCTGAGGAAGGAGGTTGGTGAGTTCAAAGCCAGCTTGAGTGTGATCCTGCAGAGAGAGAGAGAGAGAGAGAGAGAGAGAGAGAGAGAGAGATTAAGAACAGTTCTGAGAATAGTTACTGAATCGGCAGGTGGGGACTTCTCTGTCTGCCAAATCCATCCCCATGCCAGTGCTCAAGGTCCACCTAAGAAACAGTAAGACTCTTGGCATGGAAGCCGCAGCATGACTGGGAGAGAAAGGTCCTACAAGGTGCACTGAACAGGCCCAGGACAAGTGGTGCTCACAACCTGCAGGTAAGACTCAAAGAATCCAAAGTCTAGAACAAAGGCCTATGGGCACTGCAGAGAGAATGGAGGGATCCAGAGAAATAGGCAGCACCCTGTCTAGCAGCTAGCATCTGGGAGTGGGACCAGCTGGGACCTGAGCAGCAGGAAGCTGTTTAATGACTAAAATCCACCTCAGCTTGGACCCAGGTCTTGACTGGAAGTTGGGCCAACCCTGCTGGGCCTATTTCCACACGGAAGGCTCCCATTCGCTGTCCCAGCCTGCGGTCATCAACTGATCCAATTTTCAGAGTTCCCTAGAGTCCAACCATCCATCCATCACCCATCCTAGGGTGAGATCAATGTGTTGGTGGGACAACCAATCAAAACGGAGCTGTCCAGGGGCCAGAGCCAGACACAGGAAATCACATTCAGAAGCATTAGGGACTTGAGACTCCCTGCTCCAGCCCCATGAATCAAAGACACCTGCCCCCACCTGCCAAAAGAGGAAGGGTGCGAGCGATTGCTCAAAGTCTCATCCACTAGCATTCTCTCACAGAGCAGGCATGTGCTGTGGGGTGGGGAGGCGACCAAGAGGAAAGCAACTGGACGTCCAGATTGGAGAAGCTAGCAGGTGTAATTGGGGTGTCTCGATGAGGCACTTACTGCCATATTGCCTACTAAACAAACTCAAAGGTGAGCAAATGGAAGGCTGTTCCCATGGCTTCTATACTGCGGCTTGGACCCAGTGGATCAAAACATTCAGACCTGAAGGGAGAGATGCAAACAGCCATTTCCACTCCAAACCATCCCCCCGCCCCGGTCAGCTCGAGAAAGAGACCCCATAATCACACTCCCTCCCCTTCTCCTTTTCCCCTTTTCCCCTTTTGGGTAAAGGTAAGGGACTGAAGATTCCAGGCGGTGGGTAAGGCAGGACTTTAGATTAACATGCAACATCCTATTGGTCAGAAGAACCGCCGATCAAAAACATTTGGAATCAGGATTGGCTGAGTGAGGCGGGGCGCGGCGTGGCGAAAGAAGGGGCCCAAGGGGTGGGGCTGACGCTGCAGCTGGCGCAGCTTCGGCTCAGAGCAGCCGCCGCGGCGCAGCAGAGCGGCTCCTTCCCCCGCCCGTCCGCGCGCCGGGGCCGGGGCTAGGCCCCCCACCGCCGGGTCCCCCGGGGCTGCAGCAGCAGCGGCGCCGCCCGCGGTTCCCGCCGGGACCCGGGCGCCGGCCCCGCTCTGCAGGATGGGCACGGTGCTGTCGCTTTCCCCTGCTTCCTCGGCCAAGGGCCGGAGGCCGGGAGGGCTGCCGGAGGAGAAAAAGAAGGCGCCGCCCGCGGGGGACGAGGCGCTGGGGGGCTTCGGCGCGCCGCCGGCGGGCAAGGGCGGCAAAGGCGAGAGCCGGCTCAAACGGCCGTCCGTGCTCATCTCGGCGCTCACCTGGAAGCGCCTGGTGGCAGCCTCGGCCAAGAAGAAGAAAGGCAGCAAAAAGGTGACGCCCAAGCCAGCGTCCACTGGTCCCGACCCTTTGGTCCAGCAGCGCAACCGCGAGAACCTTCTCCGCAAGGGCCGCGACGCCCCCGACGGTGGCGGAGCCGCCAAGCCCCTGGCGGTGCCGGTGCCCACGGTGCCCGCGGCCGCTGCCACCTGCGAGGCCCCATCGGGGGGCAGCGCGGCCGCCCCGCCACCAGGCTCAGGCGGGGGAAAGCCACCGCCACCGCCACCCCCAGCCCCGCAGGCGGCACCGCCGGCGCCCGGAGGCTCGCCTCGGCGGGTCATCGTGCAGGCGTCCACCGGCGAGTTGCTGCGCTGCCTCGGCGATTTCGTGTGCCGACGCTGCTACCGCCTCAAGGAGCTGAGCCCCGGCGAGCTGGTGGGCTGGTTCCGCGGCGTGGACCGCTCGCTGCTACTGCAGGGCTGGCAAGACCAGGCCTTCATTACGCCCGCCAACCTGGTGTTCGTGTACCTGCTGTGCCGCGAGTCGCTGCGCGGGGACGAGCTGGCGTCGGCCGCCGAACTGCAGGCCGCCTTCCTCACCTGCCTCTACCTCGCCTACTCCTACATGGGCAACGAGATCTCTTATCCGCTCAAGCCCTTCCTCGTGGAGCCCGACAAGGAGCGCTTCTGGCAGCGCTGCCTGCGCCTCATCCAGCGGCTCAGCCCGCAGATGCTGAGGCTCAATGCCGACCCCCACTTCTTCACTCAAGTCTTTCAAGACCTCAAGAACGAGGGCGAGGCCGCGGCAGGCACCGGGGGTCCACCGAGCGGAGGCACGTCCACCACCTCCTCCTCGACCGCCAGGGACAGCTGCGCGGCCGGAGCCAAGCATTGGACTATGAACTTGGACCGCTAGGGATTCCCAGGGGTCGCGCCCGCCCTCCGCCCCAGCCCCTCACACACACACCCGGAACCGCCGGGACCATCAAGCCTCCGCCGCTATTACCACTGCTCTACGCCCAAGCTGGGCCGAGGTGGAGCCGCCCCTGCCCCGCAGGGGAAGGTGGAGGCTAAGACGCCAGAGGCCGCGGTGTCTGGATTTGCTGGGCGTGGGGTGGGCGTGGGGGATGATCGCGGGAAGGGCACCCCCAACTTCGTTCACCCTTTCGGTCTGTGTGCGCCTCCATCCTTCCATTTCTGCCTGGGTCTCCCTCTTCCCTGCTGTGGGCATCTCGAAGTCCACCACCCTGGATTTTGCCAGTTCCTCACCTTTCTATGTCTTCATCCTTCCTTCTGTCTGCAGCCCCCTCTCTCTGCCTTTCTATTGGTTTCCCTGGGCTTTACCCTTCTTCTCCTTACTAGGAGCCTGATGGTACCCCATTGCCCTCCCTGCTTCTCCCGGACCTGTGTTTCCATGTACCCTTCTTGTTCTTATTCCTTTCTCTTGTCATATGTCACTACCTTCCCTCCTGTCTGCCTTCCCTCTGCTTGTGTCATCCTGCACCCCCCCACACACACACCCGAGATTCTGCACTCCCCTCCCCAGATCAAAGAGACCCTTAGTTTTTTATTTGGATGGACTGATGTGCGACAAGAATCTGCAGTCCCAGATGCCCAGGCAAAGATCAGGGTGGTCCTTTCCCTCGCCCCTACAGCCTCTCCCCACCTTTCCAACGTGTTGCATGCTGGGAGTTGAAGGGGAAAGGGCTGCTGCCTTCATTCAGGAGACTGAGATTTGAGGGCAAGATCTATCCTGGTAGACTACCTCGCTTGCAGCGGTGGTTGTCAAATCTGTGGATGGGTAGAAAGAGAAAGAAACCTCTTATTCTGGGGGAGGGGTGTCCTCTTCCTTATCCTTAGATTTCTTGTTATATCCCCTCTCCACACTTTAATTTATTTCGCTGTTTCAGGAGGGTGGGTGGGTGGGGAGGGGGCTGGGCCGGGAATTGTCCGAGGTGCTGAGCTGGGTGGGACCGGAATCCCCCTGGGAGAGTACCAGGGACTGGGTTGGGCCTAGGGCCGTGTCCAAGGTGCCAATGATGCGGGCCGACGGCGCGGGCCGCACTATCTGTCTGTCCGTCTGTCCTGGAGAGAACTATAAAGCGCTGGAAGCGCCTACAGATGGTTTTGCGCCGGCCTTTCTTTGGGTACCTGGAGGGTGGGAATGAAACTGTCAGGGGTAGTGCAGGAGGGTGAGGGGGTCTAGAGGGGAAAGTCAAGTCCCCGAGAGCAGCAACCTGCTACCTGCCCCCACAGGCTTTCATTTTAGAGTAAAGCATGATAAGCCAAGGGTTGAGGCTGAATTCACCTTCCCATCCTGACCTCCATCTTGTCTGCCCTAGCTCCTTATTAATGTCCAGGCTACTTAAGGACAAATGTAAGGACAGCAGAAGTCACTCCCCTTCTATGACGTGACCCTTGAGACAGAACTGGCTAGCCAGTTTTCTTTCTTTTCATTCTTCCCACCATATATTGGATCAGGAGGCTAGCCAGGCCTGTCTAAGCCTGTGCTTACCTCTCTCAGTTGGGAACTGAGTATCACCCCATGTAACAAATCACTACGGAGTTGCACTGAGGCTGTTTTGGACCTACGCCTAGCCAGAGCAGTCATTGGAGGCCCATTCCTGTTTGAGACTCAGGTCTTGACCCTTGACCACCAGAAGAGTGTAGATAGATACAGGCAGAAACAAAAGGGGAGACGAAAGCCATTTCGAATTGAAGGAAGGGAGGAAAAAGCCATTTGGCTACAAATCCCTGCTTAGTCCCACCATTGCCTTCTTGGTTACATAGCGAAGCAGCACATTCAGTGTTGCGCCCGCTCAAGGACTGACTGCAGGCAGAACGTTTGCGGTTGCGAACCTGGTGGCCACTGTGGCCGCGAAGATCCAGAAAGAGTTCCGGGAGGGGCCGGCAAAGAAAAGGCCCCGGGTTCGCTGTCCGTGGTGCTGAAGGGTGCGTTCGTGCAGGGTGGGGGCTTGCACTATCAGCAAGAGGGGGGACTCGGCCTCAGCTAGATCTTCTGAATAATTTAAGAGCGGGGTGTAAGCTATTCTGGCGGCAAGTTACAGAAGTCTGGCCCTAGAACCCAGGAATGTGGCCTCCCCCTTGCCCTCCTCAGAGGACAGTACTTGGCTTTCACCTGCCCTGTACCCATAGCCAGAGCACCCGGCCTGGAGGCGGAAATCCTCGGTCCAGATTTGTGAATCGAGTTCCCCGGGGGGAGGGGGAAAGCTAGCGGAAGGGAAGGCGGGAGCAGCCGCCTATTGGCTGGAATTTGGCGCAGTCAACGCGGTGCCGTCATCTCTCGGATTTGGGAGGAGGGGAGGAGGATCACTTGGGTCACTTCGCGGCTGTCGCTATAGTAACCAGACTGAGCGGGCGGGGCCACCTTTCCACTCTCCTACCTTTGGGCAGGGAAAGCATCCTGTTTTTCCTAATTTGGAACTAATTACTGAGACTAGCTACTTGATTGGAATTTCAGAGTTAGAGCAGCCTAAAGGAGATGAGGAAGAGACCCGAAAGCCGATGGAAATCCTTAAAAATTGTGCTCTTGGGAGACTCAGGATACTGCCCCGAACTCATGGACACATGCATGAGTTCTTTCTACTCTCACGGTCGAGCGCGCGTGCGCCCACACGTACACGCCCTCATGTGCATCCTGGAACCAATGGTCTGGCACTGAAGAACTCAGATGAGGAGGGAAAAAAAATCATCAGTGAGTGGTGTCAACTTGCCTTGCTATGTCCCAAAGCTGGAGACACTGCCATAATCCGATTAGAGCTGGGGGTGGCGTTCTGGAAGATGATCAGCTGGAGTGCAAGGAGTAATTAGCCTTCTGGGTTACGTTTGGTCAGAGTCCTGTTTTCTCTGGGTGGAGGGCAATAGGAAGAAGGGGCCAGAACAGTCTCTGAGAAGCCGAAAGGAGAACTGTAAATGGGAGAGGAGTAAAGTGCCTTGTCTTTTCTGCCAGAGACTGAACCTGGGTGGGAATGCATCCGGGTTGGTGAAGAGGGCCTAGAACTCTCTGGAGAGCCCGGAAGAGCCTAACGGAAATGGAGGTTCGGAGACAGAAACCCAACAGGAGCCATGACTCAGCACTTCCCCTTGTAAAGGACCAAAGTACAGGGCTTGGAAAGAGTGGAGGGCCATGGGAAAGCAAATACGTGGCTAACAAGAGACGCATCCCCTTGCAGGATGCATATATCAATACACAGCCAAAGGCGTATATTTTAGCTCAAGCAGACATGAATGCATTTATAGTGATGAAGGTTCGTTCAATTATATTATATACATATATGTGCTCTCCCCTTCCGTGTCCCCCTTGCAAAGGACATTCTGTCCTGAGAGCCATGTTTGCCTGTCCCCAGAATACCTTAGCACTTACTGGAAAAGGAGAAATGTAAAAAACGCCCAGATATGGGAGGGTGGTTGTCATGGAAACCCCTTTGCCTGCCAGCCAGGGTGCCCAGCAACCAGAGCGTCTGACAGTATCCAGGAGGCTCTCCTATGGCCTCTGCACACTGGGACTCTGCCTCAGGCATTCAGATGGCTACTTCTGCCAGGGAACTTCCCACAACAGTGCCCCTACCCTAATCAGACCAACAGAATATCAGGGCGAGCCGGAAGTGATGAGTAGGGATCTGACCTTAAAGTGACCCCTTCTTCACTTTTTAAGTGGTGTTCTCTCTCCCTACCCTTCAAGGCCTCACTATGCAGCCAGGGCTGGCCAGGAACTCTGTGTAGACCAGGCTAGTCTGGAATTTGAGGCCATCCTGATTGTTTTGTCTTTGCCTCCTGAGCGCTGAGTTGCAGGCAGGTACTACTACGCCTGGCTTATGCCCGGCTTTGAGTAGTCCTCTTCACCCCCTTACATGTGGTTGTCAATAATTGCTGAGTGGCCTCTAGAACAGTAGTAAGCACACTTAACCACTGGCTCATCTTTTCCCCTCCCCACCCCACGCTTGTCTCCTGAACAGTCAGCTGCTCTTAAGGTCTCTTCCCGATTGGACCCATAATAATTATTGGCTTCTCTTAAAGTACCATCGCCATTTCTTAACACTCCTTAGTCAGCTGTCTATGGTTAAAGTTTAGCTTGAAGACCATAATTCTTAAAATTAGTCTCTCTCCTTATATTTTATATATGACAACCTTAAAGTCAAGAAGAGTAACGCTGAAAAATATAAATGGAGAAATAAACACCTCTTTACAAAATAAACTTCCTACATGGCATTCTACCAAGGGGGGGGAAAAGGGATGGGCAGAATAGTTTGGCAGCTCACAGCTCTTTGGGAGGCTGAGTTGGAAGATTCCTTGAGCCTACAGGACCAGATCAGCCTGCATAACAGAGTGAGACCCTCGACTCAAAAGCAATCAAACACATTCACATGTTATCCCGGAGAAACCACACAATACCCAGGAAACCCTAAGAAGAGTGAGGGAAGTCAGCCATGGCATGCCTGTAATCTCAGTACTTCAGAGGCTCCAGCAGGACGGCCAGTTCGAGGACAGTCAAGGACTGGGAAGAGGAGAGTAGAGAGGGCTTCCTAAAATGTGTGGCACTGGTACATGAATAGAAGTACAGTAGAAGGAGAAAGATAGTCCAAAGCTAAACTATGTCATGCTGGGAATCTAGTGTAGGGTGAAAGTACCATTTAGAATTCATTAGGGAAAATAAGGAGAGCCAGTGGATGGCTTGTTTACAACTGGGTAGCCATTTAGATAAAGGGGGGAAAAGGTCAATCCTTCCTCATTCTTTACCCTCAAAATACATCTAAATCTGACCAAAGATTTGAAGAAAAAAAGTGCCATACAGCTTTAGATGAGGAGGCAATTTTAAAATATCTAGTAATGTTGTAAATATCCAGACTTTACACTCAGAAGTTCCAACCTGTAGAATTGGTGCTAGAGAAATACTTGAAGAAATACAGAGAGAAGAGGTTTTGTTTTTGTTTTGTTTAACTTTATTATGGCTTGGAAAGAGAAAATTTGGACTTAATTTAAATATCCACCAGTATTTAGTCAGGACTAAGTAAGCTTTGACATATCCCACTTACTGAATTTTACACTATCCAGTTAAGAAGAATGAGTTAGCTGGACATGGCTTACACAACTGATTTCTTCACTCATAAAGCTGAGACAGGAGGGTCATGAGTTTGAGGTCAGCCTAGGCTGTATAGCAAAACCATGTCTCAAAAAAACAAAAATAAATCGGGACTGGAGCAATGACTCATCAGTTAAAATCACTGGTTGATCACCCAGAAGGTGGGGTTGGATCCGCAGCACCCACTTGGCAGCACACAAGCCTTGTAACTCCAGCCCCAGGGGATCCGATGCCCTCTTCTGGCTTCCAGGGGCACTGCAAGCACAGGAGGCACAGGCATACATGCAGGCAAAACATCCATACACACAAAATAATTAAATTAAAACAACAAATTATATCAGTATTCTTTGCAGTTAGAAAACAGTAATTAATACATTATAGTAAATATTTTAAAGTAAAAACTTGTATGTAGGCTGGGCTTGGTGATAGACACTTTTAATGCCAACATTCCAGAGGCAGAATGCCAACACTCAAGGCCACATAGTGAGTTTCAGGTCAGCCAGGACTACACAGTGAGATCCCATAGAACAGACAGAGAAACAGCACAGCACCTGTAGTAGGCTCTAAATAAATGAGAGCTGATAGGAACTTTTATCTGGCTTGATTGTGATAAACACCATCGTGTTGCATCTTTTCCCATTTACTTCTTTAGAGCAATTAATAAATGAACTTTAAAAAGGCGTTAGTTGCTGGGCAGTGGCGGCGCACGCCTTTAGTCCCAACACTCAGAGGCAGAGGCAGGGGATCTCTGAGTTCAAGGCCAGCCTGGTCTACACAGAGAAACCTTGTCTTTAAAAACCAAACAAACAAAGAGATAGCCTTTATGTTTGTCTCCCATTGTCAGTAATCATGTTATTAAATACATCTTTAGGACACAACTGTGGGACCCATTCCTTGGTATTCAGATTTTTCTCCTCTTCTTATACTACATTTGACCTTTTTTATTTTTTGGTTTTTCAAGACAGGGTTTCTCTGTGTAGCTCTGGAACTCACTCTGTAGACCAGGCTGGCCTCCTGAGTGCTGGGATTAAAGGCATATGCCACCACCGCCCAGCTGAGCATCGATTTTTTTTTGCATTTAACTTTAAGATTTTTTTTCTGTTACATATATCTGTTTCATTAATTGATCGATTTTGCAGGATTTTTATTAAAATTGTTATTTTATTATGTGTCTAAGTGTTTTGCCTGCAGTTATGTATGCTCACTATGTGTGTGCCCAGTGCCTGCAAAGACCAGAAGAAGACACCAAACCCCCTGAAACTGGAGTTACAGATAGTTTGAACCACCATGTGGGTATTGAGAACTAAACCCAGGTCCTCTGTAAGAGTAACAAGTGCTCTTAGCTGTAGAGCCATCTCTTCAGCTCCTGGACATTATTTTTTTAAAGACTTATTTATTTATGTATTTTATGTATATGTGTGCCCTGTCTTCATGTATATTTGCAAGCCAGAAGAGGACATTGGATCCCATTACAGATGGTTGTGAGCCACCATGTGGTTCCTGGGAATTGAACTCAGGACCTCTGGAAGAGCAGCCAGTGCTTTTAACCACTGAGCCATCTCTCCAACCCCAGGAATTTATTTTTTATCTGGTGGGAAGTTGAAATCTAACTATTTTTCTCAAATTAAGAACATGTTTTATCCAACTTTGAAGTCTTTTTCCCCTAGTAAATGCCTTGTGGTGGCTACATTATTATTATTACTACTGTAATTAATTTGAAGCAGAGTTATCAGTGTTACCCAGGCTGACCTCAAACTTATGATTCTCCTTCCTCTATCTCCTGGATTCTGGGATTAGAGGTGTATGCCACCGTGACCAACTGTTATCTTATCATTTATTAACTTCTCACACATACATCCATTTCAAAGCTCTGTTGTGTTCCGTTGTCCTACTTGGCTACAGATGGACCAGGCTACACCTTTAATAACTAGGTGTTTGTGGGCATGCTTCAGTGGTAGAACAGTTGCCTAGCATGTACAAAGCCCTGGGTTTGACCCTAGCACTGAAAA
>LZPO01107543.1:263514-275013 GCA_001675575.1 Neotoma lepida
TATTGTTTTTCTATTAGTGGCTGGCAGCCCCGTTTTTCCTCTGACCCTCAGATAAATTTTATTAGGGAAGACAAATAAAATATCACCACAGGTGTGGCCATGTTGGAGGAGGTGTGTCACTGGAGGTGGGCTTGGAGGTTTCAAAAGCCCATGTTGGGTCTAGTCTCACTCTTTCCCTGGCTGCTGCCTTCAGGTCAGGATGTGAGCTCTTAGCTGCTTCTCCAGCACCATGCCAGGCTGCTCCCTGCCATAATGATCATGGGCTAACTCTCTAGAACTGTAAGCAAGCACCCAATTAAATGCTTCTTTTTATAATGTTTGTTTTGGATGTGGTGTTTCATCCCAGCAATAGAATAGAGACCAAGATACTGTCTTTAAACAAACAAACAAAAACTAACTAAGAGACAGGAGCAGACCCAGTAAAGTGAAGACTGGGAACCAGGAGCCAAGGGAGCCACTTGTATATGTGAGCCACTTAGGGCTGGCCACTGGTCCTTCTTCCATAAGTGCCATGGAACAATCTTTTTGTACTCTGTGAATATTTGTTGTTCTCATTGGTTTAATAAAGCACTAAATGGCCAATAGCTAGNCAGGTAGAGGTTAGGTGGGACTTGTGGACAAAAAGAGAGCNTGAAAAGAGAGCATGGGGAAGAAGAAGGGTGGAGTCATGGGGAGCCACACGCAAAGGAAGCAGGAGATGAACATGCTGTGCTGAAAAAAGGTACNGCCATGTGTTAGTACATAGTAAGAAATNTTAAGATGTAAGAGTTAGTTAGTAACAAGCCTAAGGTATTGGCCGAGCATTTATAATTGTTAATAAGTCTCTGTGTGGCTATTTGGGGAGCCAGCTGGCGGTACATGGACAGAAAAACTCCACCTACACATAAGGTCTNAGGAAGGGGTCATTTGCAACTCCTGGGAATGCTGGCAGGACCACCCAGGGGCCCCTGAGAAGGAGAGTGTTGAGGCTAGTTTGGACACAGGCTGGAGACCAGGTTTCCAGAGGGCTGGTGGTCTGGAAGCAAACAAGAGTGTGAAGAGAACCGCCCACTCCTCTGCAAGGCCTCACACTGTAGCAGAGTAGATATTGCCATCCAACCAGCTGGCAAAACTGGTGACGGAGGGTCCCAAGGCCACCATTTGATAGAACTCTCTCAGAAAGACAGATGGGAATTGGCCCCAGCAGCAAACTGGGCCAGGGATTGAACAGAGAGTACCCAGAAATAGAAAGCAGAAGAGCCGACAGGCCTCACAGGAGTCAGGGAACTACATTGCAAATTCATGAGGGGTCTGTCCGGGTTCCTCTCACGTGGAGGATGCACACAGTGCCGGTAAAGTTCAGAAAGAGCAGATATCCTCAAATGTAGGTGGAGCGAGAGGGAAGTTCTGCTAGCTTTTGGACAGAATTTGGCAGCACCTGCTACGATCAAACACATATGTGTTCTTTGATCCAGAAGTTCTGCTTTCAGGAATCCACACGTATGATTAAAATGCAGGCATGAAAATATACCAACACATACTGAACACCTAAAGAATATTTTGTGTATGTGTGTATATGTCATATGTGTACATGTGTGTGAGTGTGAGTGCATGTTGCCACAGCATGCATTGGGTCAGAGGGCAACTCTGGTGTCAGTCCTTGCCCTCCATCTTGTTTGAGACAGGCTCTGTTTACCACCATGGTGTCAGACTAGCGGCCCACAAGCTCCTAGGAGTGATGGTTCTGTCTCCACTCCCATCTTGACACAAGGACATTGGAGTTACAGGCATTTGCTACTGTGGCTGGCCTTACATGGGTTCTGGGGTCCCAAATTCAGGGTCTCATGCTTGTGCAGTAACTGCACCATCTCCCTAATCCCACACACTTATATTTATATATATGAAACTTTCTTCATGCTGGNAAAAAAGACAAAAACATTTTGGGTTCCTTTTATTGGGAACAAAATCTTCCNATAAAGGGGTGGCCTAATAACTGATGTCCCTTTATACTGTAGAATATCATGCAACTGATAAAAAGAATGTACTAGATCTATATGTACTCTACTATGTATGTTCTCCCTTCACAGCATACATTCTGGAGGGGGGGCTGTTGATAGAATGCTGACTGAAATCTGAATAGTATTGTGCCTTCACTACAGAATCACTCTGCAAAGCATCCAATGGTCTGCGTGTGGTGCAAAGGCTGACAACGGAGCGCACTCCCAAGCCCTGGCCACCCCAGCATGGGCATGAGCCTGAGGAAGAGGGTTCTGAGTGCTGCTTCTGCTTCTGTCCTTTTATTTGGGGGATGNTGACCAGTGGCAGAGTGGGANCTCTGGCTATTTCAGGATGTTCTGGGAAGTTTCTGCATCTCCTCTACACTCAGCCACTCAGCTGGTCTCCTGATGAAATGATTTCACTGCCTCTTCCCTGACTTTTTTTATTTTTTATTTTTTGGTTTTTTGAGATGGTTTCTCTTTTCTCTGTGTAGCCCTGGCTGTCCTGGAACTCACTCAGNAGAGCAGGCTGGCCTCGAACTCACAGAGATCCACTTGCCTCTGCCTCCCGAGTGCTGGGATTAAAGGTGTGCACCACCACCACCTGGCACCCTGACTTGCATGCTTTCTCCCACATCTGGAGGAGAGCAACACCCTACTAATCCATCATCCNCTGGAGAGCCTCCCCCTTCTGCAGCTCCCATCTCCTCAGTCACTTAACAAGTTCAAACTCTGGGATTCCAAGCCCTTCCAAGTCCTGCCTCTGCCTGTACTTCTAGCTGCATTCTCAATTTCTTAAAAAAAAAACAAAAAAAACTGCCCCCCCTTCCTCCTCTTCCTCTTTCTCCTCATAATGCTAGGGATTGAACCCAGGGCTCTGTATATGCTAGGCAAGCACTCTACTACTGAGCCACTACCCACTCAGCCCTCCTGAAAGTCTCTCTGATCTCACTACGACCCTGCCAAATGTGAGTAATGACCCCTGTGAGTGCCACATCTCCCTCCTTCCCAGGACACTGCCCCGTCCTGGGGTCCTGGGAGGCCATTCTGCCCTGGGTTCCTGTTGCACTCAGAGAGCAGGGACTGGCCTGGTCCATATTTCTATTCTCAGGACCGACCTGAAGCTTAATTTTAGGAAGCACCTGGGATAAATTTAGCCTATGAAATAAAAAGTACACCATGAACAAANGAGGTTAAGCTGCATATTTGGCATCTTTGAGGCTGTCCACTTAAGTACGAGGTACTATGCAACCGTATCCCAGAGCCAAACATAGCAGAAATGTCAGAAGGAGAAGGATTGAGGGNAAAAGGCAGCTTCATGGCTCTCTGACCCTCCTCCCNGACTTGGGGTCTCCCTTCATCCTGCCTACCGCCATCTCCAGGCCAACTCCACACTCTCCTTGCACCACTGGTCCTGGGAGGAATAAAAGATTCCATCTGTTCTTTATGAGCTCAGCAGAGAAATGCTAGAGTTTGTAAAAAAAGAATCTTCTAAGAAATTGAAATGAACCACACAGCACAAAAAGCACGAGAGAGTCGGGCCACTTGAACTCTGGAAGAAGCANGGCCANCTTCCTGTTCTTTGGATCTCCTGCTGAGAGAATCCAATCCAGTGAGCTCTCTACCTGTGTCTTTCCTGACCTGCTTGCCAACCTCCTGGACCTTCTCCACAGAGAGTGTGAGCTGAGTTGCNCCTACACATACATGCCTATGTCCACCAAAATATCCCAGGACTCAGGTCAAGCCCTGAGCTCTACAGACACTGGTCTGCTTGGAGGGGCCCAGCCAGCATCAAATNTGAAGCTCAAGGCAGGCTCTGGGTTTTCCCCAGCCAGGCCAGTACCCACGTCAAGCTTCCCAGTTACTCACAATCCTGTCTTTTCCTGTCAGTTGCCACCTAATGAGCCAACCTCCCCATCTCAACCCCATGAAGGTGTGAGGCAGTCAGAGTTTAGGGGCAACCATTATATGCCTATCAGTNCAGAGCCCCTTCCTTCATCCTACTTCCAAGACGTCTTCTGCTCAGGCCAGCAGGTTCTGACCAGGTGCCCCTGCTTGCATCTTCTCCCCCACTCACCTTCCCAGCAACCCTCAGGCTGGGTCTTGTCTCTCTCAGCCTGATCCAGATAAAGACCCTTCTTTTATACTTCTCATTAGCCAACCAGAACTGAAAGTCTGTAAATAGACGTTTACTAAGAAATCTAAGTATATTCATGCTAGGAAAGTGAACAAGCCTGGCGTGGAAACAGGAAGCTTGCTGGGCCTGAGTTCTGGGCTCTGATGAGAGGGCAGAAGAACAGAAGAATGGATAAGCTTGGCAGACTCAGGTCATTAAGCCTGGCTTCCTGTGACCTGTGGTGAGGTGACTCTGTTTTGTGGCCAGCCTCCACTTTGCTCAGTCATGCCCTCCAGTGGCAGGCTCCTCTGTGGCAGCAGATGCTAGTCCTCCATGCTAACCTGGATTTGCCTCCATTTGGCCCCAGCCCCTGAACTGGCGATCTGGCAGGCAGCCGGGTGCCTGGACAGTCCTGATATACAGAAGCAACTAGAAGTTCTTGCTGACTAACTGGTTTTAGGCAGGCACTCTGGAGTCGGTATATCTGGATTTGAACCTGACTCTGCCTCTAATAGCTGGGTGTCTTCGACTGAGTCTTTAGTCCATTGACCCTCAGGCCCTGTCTTTTGAACAAGTCTGGAGAGGTCTTTTTCACAGGACCACTGTAAAGATTCAGGATTGAAGGCTGGAAAAACACACAGTGCCTGCTTCCCTAGCATTCCTTCAGTTAATAATAGAGCTGTAACCAGTTTCCAAGAACTGCACACTGCCCAGAGCCTAGCTGCAGCCAGTGACGTCCCCCAAGTGCTGTGTGTAACTGTAGTCTCCTCCAGGCCCCTTTATCACTGGCAGACCCCAGGTTTCCCAGGAAGCCCCAGAAAGTGGCTGTTTCCTACTTCTGGTCTCTAGAGCTCTGTCCTCAGACCCTAGTAGCAGCCTCCCTCTGCCCAGCCATACCAGTCCAAGGACACCAGTCCACTGTTCTTCAGCACCAGGAGTACCACTGAAGGTGGGGCATTTAGTGGTGCTGCTCCAAAATTGAAGTCCAGCTTCAGAGGAGTGAAGACAGGAGGCGTATGGCTCATGCTGTGTGAGGCAGACAGATGGCTCAGTGCAAGGAGATGGAGACAAGTCAGGGCTCTCACCTTGAGTCCCACCCCCAAGTACAAAGTGAAAAGTCTGGAACTCAGGGTCAGTGAGGTAGCTCCTTAGTCCTTGCCTTCCCAGGTCCCTTTAGGAATAGGTAAGAATTTGTGTCCCCCGTCCCCACTCAGCTTCCTGTGAAAGGCCTGGTGTTGGAGTGTTGGTAGGTCTGTGGACATCTCTGGTATTTCCTGCCTGCCCCCAAGTCTAGCTTACCTGTGCCGGGTGGGCACCTTGTAGGTGAGCTCCTTGGTTGTCGGGTCACGTGACAAGTAACTATTGAGCATGTCGAGGGAGAAGAGGCGCCACAGGTGCTTCCGGGTGATGCCCTCAGCACTGCCCATGGAGCAGATATCCAGGATGGAGAGTAAAGGAAACACAGCTACCAGAGAGACGTGGCACAGCTCCTGCGTTTCGCCAACCACGCTATCTGGGGGCATGAGTGTGGGGGAGAGAAGAGAGTTTAGCTCCCCTAGGGGTAGGTGCAGGACCCTGGTCAGAAGNAGCGGCTGACTTATCTTGAGCACACTTCCGGTGGCAGCCAGCCCTTGTCTAAGACTTTCTATGCGCCAGGCACTGCCTTGTTTTCACACACATCCTGGCACTTGACTTGTACTACTATTTATTTTCAAACTCATTGCAATAAAGCGTAATTCATAGACTGTAAAAACTACTCTTTGACACATACAATTCAGTAGGCTTTATATATTCACAGGCAGGCAAACACCACCACTAAGTTTTAGAAAGCTTCTACTGTCCCCTTAAAAAACTCAATACCTTAAAAAACTCAGTCAACACTCCCATCTGCCCCTCCCCCACCTCCAGCTATCACTAATCTATTCTCTGGCTGTGTATTTTATCTATTCTGGATGTTTCAAACATGGAATCATTCAGTGCTTGGTTTTGTTTTGTTTTTGTTTTTGTTTTTTAACTGGCTTCTTCCACTTAGTGCCACGCTTTCAATGCCCATCATTATGGTGGCATATGCTATTACTTCATTCTTTTTTGTGGCCTATAGTCTGTGATCNTCTCCCTTTTATTGATGGGGAAGCTGAGGCATATTTAGGTAGTACCACACTGCCAATAAGTGTGGGAGAGTCAGAATCCAATCCCATTGAGTGAATACTCTTCTGACGCCTGNTCCAGGAACTTCCAGCTGGCACAGGAAACAATAAGAACTCCATCTCATGGNGGAGAGAGCCGAAGCTTGACTGAGGAGTTGCCTTCAACAGAAGGCAGCACATTTGCTAACTCTTGTGTCACCACAGCTCAGGGACACAGTTACACACATCAGATCCCAAAGGCACAGTCCATCCTGGCCTCATCCCCTGTGCCAGCTTAATCTCGAACTTAGCGTGCCTCTAGCNCTCTATCTCACAGTTCACCTCTTCCCTTCCCCCCTTCCGGGGCCCAAATCTCTATTGAGTGCCCAGGTACCTCTGTGGGACAGGAGACAGTAGTTAATGGTCCAGAAATACTGGGAACGGCTCTTAGGACAGGCAGTCAGATAGATGGTATCCTGGGAATGAGGCGGCATGGTCCCCTCCGAGCGATTGAATTCTAGAGCTGCTGGGAGACGGTGCAGGGGTCATCAGTGGGCAACTGGACAGAGNTGTCCTGGCCTCTCATGTTCTTTCTCAGATACCCTCCCCTGGGTCACCACAACACTCCCTGAGAGCAGAGCAGGCTTGGGGTGGAAAGAACTATGTATCTTGATGTCACTTGCACCTGCCACAGTTACAAAGTGGAAATGCTAGGTTTTCAACTGTCTTGCCTGACCCACACCATGTCTTAAGGACACACAGACACACAGACACACCCCTCCCCGGCCCCAGACCCAGCCCAGGCCTCAGTACCACAGGGGTCACTGTTGAGGCCCTTGGGCCTGTGCTGCTCCAGGACCAGGCGGTAATAGAGCGTGCAGTTGCCATCGTTCAGGAGCACCAAAGGCTTGACCTCCCGGCTGTTCACCAGTACGTTCCCAAAGTCCAGATCCTTTGGCTTTGCCTGAGATCACAGCCAGCCAGCTGCTGGGGGCTCCCCCAACCCCTAGCCTTCAGAGCATTCCCCCAAGGAAAGGCAGATCTGAGGTTGTANGCAAGGATCTATATCTTGTCCCTTGCCTTCTTAAGGTTGGGTACCTGGGACATTCCCTCCCACCTAGGTCCTGGTCCACTTCCACCAGGGCCTCCACTCACAGAGAGGCATCCGGTAACGCCCATGCCCACCAGCCGAATCCTGTAGTATATGGTGGCTCGGGGACTGGTCTTTTGTGGCTGTCTGGCTTCCCAGACCCACATCCCGACTCGGAACAGGTACTTGGTCTCCTCCAAAGGGCTGAAGATCCATGTCAGTGTCTGGGATCACAGAGGTGATTCATTCTTGCATGCGTGTATCCAGGATGCCCCACCCCCGGGGCTCCTGGCTGGGGGAGGTCTCGTTACCAAAGCTTGGTACCACTTCCCATCTGCCTGTTCATCCAAGTGCCGAGCACTTTGCAAACATCATATTATCTTGTCTCTGAAGCCCCCCCAATCCTACATCCCTATGACAGGGCAGACTTATTTTGATGGAAACTGGAGCCTCAGAGAAGTGGAATTGCTGGACCAGGGTCAGAAACCCAGTGACAGGAGTNTGGGGCAGGAATTCAAGTGGGTTTCTACATCTCTGTGACCTCTCAGGCTCCTGTTTCCTGTCCCTGGGTGTTTATGGGTAGTATTGGTAGTTACTGCTCTGAGTCTGACCTGCCTCAGANTAGGGACAAAGTTTGTTGTTTTAGGTGCCAGTTTGGGTCCCCCTTTTGTACTGATCTGGAANCTGTGNTGTCTCCTTTCTCACCCCTTCCTGAGAGAGTTACCCATTTGGACCACATCCATCTGATTCAAACTACTTGTCAAGAATCTTGCTGCTTGGATACCATGAATGATAAAATTCAGACATGCTGGGGTCCTGGCATTACTAATGCTGCATTCAGTCCCACCTCTGCACTCCTAATATTGATCTTAATTAAATATTCTTCCCCTGAGTCTCAATTTCCTGTAAGATGAGGGTGAGGAAGATGTTACTAAAACCTTCTAAACCTCAGGCTAGGGGAGGTGACTACGGATTGCTCAGGTAGGTGTACATTATAGGCCATGAGAACCACAAGTAAGAGAGGGCAAAGGTACCCTCTCATCTACNCTTGGCAATGGGGCCCAGGCACTCACAAGATTCTCATTAGGATGGATGATGCCCTTGGAGGGCTGGACAGCCAGGATCTTTTGGTACTGCTGGGAGACTCTCCATTCGAACTCCAGGGGCAGCCGTGAGGGGTTGTGAAAGGTGAAGTCGCTGGTGGAGGAACAGCCCACCCAGGTGGGCTTGAAAAAGATGCTTTTGCTGGTGTCCAGCTTCAGCTTCAGGGGCTCCTCTCTGCTCTGCATGCTCACTTCCTGAGCCAGAGGAAGGAAGGAAGGACAAGGCCATGACCTTTTGGCTCTTCCGACATGTTTAGGAGGCATGGCTATGCAGATTTTCACCCTTGGAAGGGGATAGACAAAGCTGCCTTCCAGCTTGAATATAGCAGTTTCTCTCAAAAGCAGATTAAGAAGAACCCAGAGCTAGGTGTGGTGGATCACTCCTGAAATCCCAGCACTAGAGTAGGTGANGCAGGAGGATTGCCTTGAGTCTAAGACTAGAACTCGCTCTGTAGACCAGGTTGGCCTCAAATTCACAGAGATCCACCTGTCTCTGCCTCCCAAGTGCTGGGATTAAAGGTATGCNCCACCACTGCCCGGCTGTGATATACTGTCTTTAAAACACAAACATCAAACTCTCAGGGACCAAGAGAGGATGTATCAGTTTTCATGGGGTCAGATGTGGGTCTGCTATCCAGCCCTGCCCCTGGACTGGCTGCAAACAGCATTCTACTACCTGCAGTATGAGTCTGGGGTTTCTGCAGCTTTTTCCCTGGCCCNAGACTCCATGAAGTAGACAACTCTCTGAGAGGCAGCAGAGTTGTCATGGGTGGAGCCCAGGGCTCTACCCCTACCATTTCTCTTTACTAGAGAAGTGTCCCCCCATCCCCATCCACCAGCTACTTTGGCAGNGACCCTAAAAATGTGGCCTAAGGACCTGGTCTTCCTATCCCCCACTTCCTACCTTGAGATACTGGGGGTAAAAGTTGAATTGCAGGTAGAAAATGTGCTGCTTCCATGAGGTGCCCTTGGGGTGTGTGCTGATAAGGAAGACCTGGTGGGCCTCAGGAGCTACGAGGCCAGAGGAGGGCCTCAAGGTGATGTCCGAGCTGCTGTTGGGGGCCAGGTTGAAGGTCAACAGCATGGGACCTTTGTTGACCAGAAGCAGGCTTCTGCAGGAGGGCTCCCCAGAAGACACTGCTGGGAACATCTGGGAGTTGGGGAGAATAAGCGGGAAAGAGACCTTTCCTCAGATCTTCACCCTAGATACACATTCAGGGACACTCAGGTTTGGATGATGCTGTCTCCAAGGAAACCCAAGATCTCTGCACACAGCCCAACCAGCAAAGAATTCCTGGAAATTAAGGGAGGCCATGGCCTGACACCAAAGAATACTTATGTCCTCCAAAGACCTCCGGACATAGGGATGTAGTGGTCCCAGATCCCGGGGAAAGTCAGGCCTCTTCTAAGGCCTGTCCTCAAGTTTAGAGGAGGAGTTGNTTTTAGCATGATTTCCAGTTACTCTTTGAAGACTTACTTTCATCCGTTCTCGTTCAGATTGGGATCATTAGCTCTTTCTAGATGATTCTCACTCAGGTGTCAGAGAGAGATCAACCACAATAGTCCCAGCTCCTAAACACCTTTTAGCCNTCTTGGATAAGGCCAGAACTAGGCTAAAAGCTAAATAGGCTACCCAACACAAGACCCATAATCCCTGGTNCAAGTTCCTATCTGGCTGTGCCAAAAAGTTCATGTGAGTCAGTATAGAAGCAACAGCGGCTGCCACTAGACTGTGGAAAGGCATCAAGTCACAGTGGGAGGAGCTGGCCAGGGACCAAAGGCATCAGTGAAGACACCCTTGAGCATCAGGGGGAGCTTTATTTCAGGGAGGGGTGGCCTCGAGANGGATATTAAGGAGGCATAGGTTTGGGATTGGCGAGCAAAAGTGAAGAAAAAGTGGTGAGCTGGTGAAGAAAGCAGGATGGTCTCAAGCCATTGTCTCAAAGTGGCATCCTTCCCAGTAACAAAATGACTAGTGAAAAATTGACATCGAGCTAGAAGCTGGGAAGCGACAGCAGGATTGGATTCTAGGAACTTGGCCCCAGGTCACATACTTTTCAGCCCTGTGTCATCCTACCTCCCAGGGCAGACAATACCTCCAAGGTCTGTCTGAGAAGAGGTCTGGGAATTCTGACTCTCTGGAGAGTAACAGTGCTCACACTTTGGGCTGGTTTATCCTAGGGTCCAGCCTAGGGCTTGGGAGCCAGCAGGTGCTCAGTGATCAGGACAAATAAAGGAGTTGGAAAGCAAAGAGNACCAGGTAAANGTTNCAGATGGAGTGGAGAAGGACTGGTGCCCAATCTCTAGACTGTTCTTGTGCTGGGACCATGGTCCAAGAGCAAGCTATTCATTGGCCTAGATGCCTCGAATGGCCAGGAAGGACATGGGGATGTATTACTGAGGCCATTAGGAAGAGAAAGAGGCTGGGGTCCCTCATCCTGCTGCTGTTGTTGTTGGGGCCATGCTCACCTTGGGTGCATCCAGGGAATATTGGGGGATGTGGTGCTCTAAGGCAGGATAGTAGCTGTGTCCTCGAGCCCGAACTTTCAGACACCAGGATGGGACCACTGTGCAGTCCTCCTCAATATTGCTGTAGTTCTGAAGGACCTGCAGGGGCCAGCCCATAAGGAAATTCAGAGTTGAGTCTGACCCTAGAAGACAGTCACCTTGCCCCTCCCTGGCCCTATGCTGTAGGCATCCTATATTGGGCACAAGAAAGGACGACTGAGGGAGACTGCAGAGGATGGCCAGCCATGCCCTGTCCCTTCAGNCGGAGCCTCTAACTGATCTCTGCACACGCTGTNGGAGGAGAGTGGGGTGAGATGTGGAAGCAGCTTTCATTCTATAGAAATGAGNCCAGAACAGTGCTGGCCAATGGAAATATAACACGAGCCACAGATTCTGGCTGAAAATGCAATTTTAAATGTTTTGGTGGTCACATTAAAAAAAAACAAACATGAAATTGATTTCAATAATATATTTTATTTAACTTAATAGTTAAATGTTATGCAATCATTATAAAAGCTATTACTGAGACATTTTACTTTCTTTTCATATTAAATCTATGAAATGTGGGTACCTTTTATAC
>LZPO01107543.1:275308-286912 GCA_001675575.1 Neotoma lepida
AAAAGGACAAGGCAAGACGTCGGGGGTATAGTTCAGTTGGTAGAGTGCCTGCCTATCATGCATCACATCTTGGGTTTGGTCCTCAGCACCAAATTAACTGAGTGTGGTAGTTCATATCTGCAATCTCAGTACGCTGGAAATGGAGGCAGGAAGGCCAGGGGTTCAAGGTCATCCTTGGCTATACAGCAAATTCAAGGCTGGCCTGCACTAGACAAGATCTTCTCTACAAAAACAAAACAAAACAAAACACCACAACNACACTGNGGGCTGAGGCAGAAAGATTGAAATCAGTTGAGGCCAGCCCTGACTATATCGCAAAAGAAACCCTGTCTATGTAAAACAACAAAAAACACAAACTACAAAATAAAAACAATGGTTTTGCTTTGGAATACCTCCTTCAAGGACTAGAAACCAGGGACTCCCTATCTGAGACCCCCAGAGAGCTCCTCCCTAGGTACTAAGTTTTTCCAAAGTGCTTTATCCCAGCTGAGTTCTTCCCTGGGGGGCAGGGAGAGAGGGAGACCGCCCAGAAGTGGGATTCAAAAGGACCAAGTCAGGCNATGCGCCTGGGAGGATCAAACCAGTAGAGGGCACTGTCCAGCCGAGGAAAAAATAGGAGAAGCCTGCATGGAGAGGATGGGCCCTGTGGCCTAACTAGACTGCCCTTCATGCTCCAGGGAGGGACCTGGTTTCCCCACTTGTTTGGTCTGTATGCACACACCTTATAAACAGCGAAGGCTTCTAGCTCCACAGCATAGAGGCTGTTGGGGGCGGATGGCTGGAAGTGCAGGCGCAGGGCTATGGACTTGAGTGGGGGCACATCACTAATGTCTGGGGTCACCCAGAAAGGGCAGTCAGATCTGTGAGTCCAGACCACGGTGATCTTGCCCTTNGTATGGTTCCTCAGGCACAAGGGAACAGGGTTGGGGACCTCAGGCCCAGGACAGGCACCAAAGTCCACATCAATAGGCTCTAGACTGACAGCCGGGGCGAAGACGGCCAGGTCCTTGGTGCCATCAAAAAAGTACTCCGTCATGGGGGGGATTTGGGGGTACTTGGTGGCTTGCCGGTCCACATCCTGCAGATCCTGCATAGGGAGAGACTGGGACAGGGTTCAAAGGTCATTCCTCTTGCTGCTGACTTTCTTCAGTCCCCCCTTTCCAGAAAAGACNGCAANCTCTCCGTGCAGGTCATCTCCAGGTGGTGTAGGACATAGGCCCACTCAATGATTGCTAGGGAAGGACCAGGGAGCTGGAGAGAGCAGCCTGCCTCTACAGGGGCTGGGATGTCTGGCACCCCCACATACCTCAATGGGCAACATGAGGGCCCCGTTCTCATCCCTTTCCAACTTTTTCTCTTTCAGCATGGCAGCCAGGATATCAGGAGGGTAAAGTGTCAAGCCCCGAGCCAGGTGTGTTCGGTACCAGGTGAGGTGCTGAGGCCTCAGGACGACTGGCTTGGTGCTGTCTGAGTGGCAGGTTCCAATCAGGTCCAGAAACAGTGGGTCCTGTGACACCGAAGTCCACATCACACGGTGACATTTGTCCATGTGAGACAGAACCATGGAGTAGGTGGTGTGGTAAGGGGATGTGGGGGTTGGACAGAGGATAGATGGGGAGCAGAGGCTGAAGGGTGGCCAGTCAGGAGAGCATCCTGAGGGCTGCCTGCTGGTTGAGGAGATAGTGGGACTCCAGAGCAAGCCAAGAGGAGCAGCCTCCGCCTGGAGATACGGTGCTCAGTTATTGCTTGCCCTTCCCCCACTTCCCATGGGTCCTGGGCATTCTCCTGTGGAGCAGGGCCAATCAGGAGCCTACCAGACTAGCATTTAGCCCCGCCCATGGAGGGGGGGATGGTGGAAACCAGGTCTGGCCTTTCACTCCAAGGCCTCCAAGAGCTCATGCTTCACTTGTGAGAATTGGGCAAAGAAACCCTTTCCCTGGTGGAAGGGTGCAGCCCAGAGCCCAGTTGATGAGGACAGGCTACATCTCAGCCTAAACTTTGTCATGGTGTCTAGAGACTGCACATCTCACANGCCCAAGGGGCTGGGTTTGGGCTCTAGCTTCAGAGTCCCCACCCTGCATATGCTGTGTGGGGTGATGCCCAAAGCTCCCCTTCCCAGCTTTCTGATAGCAATGCCAGCAGTAATGGNAGCAGCAGAGCCTAAGGCAAACTTGGCACGCCCACCTGGATTAGAGAGCTTTCATGCACCCCTGGCCATACTCTGCCTCTAAAGCNATGGCAGAGAGTCTAAAGATGACCCAGGCNGACAGCCTTAGATGTTCTGAAAAGAGAGGAGTACCCACCAAGCCNTGCCTTCATCTCTGAGTCTCATGGCCTCTCCCTAAGCAGAACGGCCTCTTTGTCCCCATCTTGGTCTCTTCTCCATTACTCACCTGGTGGTGGATGAGACATGCCACCCTCCGGAAGCAGATGATAGGATGTGTGGGCTGGTAGGCACAGCGCAGGTTCATGCGGGCCTTGCCTGCCAGGGTTCCAAAGGCGGGCCTGATGCTGAAGACACTCTCCTGGCAGTCAATATCAAACTGGAAGTAAGCTAAGCAGTCCGACTTGTTCTCAATCCACAGGGTCTGCTCTGGTTGCTCCCCGAGCTGGACCCAGCTGAAGTTGATGCAGCAATGCTGCAGGGATACATCAGGACCTAGGCAGAGGAGACGGGTCCTCGTGAGAGGGCCCTACCTCCTTGTGTGGACTAGGGTGCCAGCCTCAAAGGAGATCTCATAAGAGGTCCCACTGATGGGATGAGGCGCTCCCTAGAGCTAGATAGCCAGGCTGAATAAGGCTCAGAGCCCCTGCAAAATTCTGAGTTCCACCGTCACTATAGGGAAAGATGGATTGCCAGGTATCCACAATGCTTCCTCACATGGCCACCAGGGGACAGCAGACACCTAGGCTGAGGGACCAGAAGCAAAGGTCTCTCTGGAGTAGACAAAGAGCTCAAGGGAATGACTCCCTAATGGGATGCTTATGTTCTGGGGAGTACAACCTCCTGGGATGGCCATTACCTTTACAGAAACCAGTGACTTGGAGCAGAGTTTGGGAGGCACCACCAGAAGGCACAACGGAGAAGTAGTCTATGGCTCTGCTGTCCAAGGTCTTGGGGTGGAAGAACACGGACAGGCATTTCTTCCCTCCTGCGTGCACAACACCTTGGCTTATGGAGCATGAGAAGGCACGGTCTTTGGTCAGCATGTCTTCAGACATTTCAATCTTGAAGGGGGCATTAACCTGTAGGGTCAGGGTTCAGGGGGAGGAAAGGTTCTAGTCACAAGTTCAGGCTGTTTGTGGAAGTCTTCCTCATACTGAGGAAGCCACATGAGGGATCAGGGACAACTAGTATCCAGTCTGGCCTGTGTGAGCATTGGGTAATAATACAAGGAGAAAGGAGCCAAGCTGTGTGTCCCATCTCAAGGCTGCCCAAAGTGGGGGGCATCTTTTTCTTCTCCCAAAGGTAGTGTGAGAGCTAGCCTTAGACCTGGGGTCAGGACACTCAGGGGGCTACAGGGTACCTGAACCCAGCCTCAGCTGACAGGAGAGTGAGGAACACCCGATGACAGCTGTTNAAGGGTTTCCTGTTCCACTTTCAACATCTGAGATTAACTGGGAATTGGGATACAGCAAAGTAACATAATGAGAATTGTATTTCAACAACATTACACAAATGATTCTTGAAGTGATTATCCACTCAGTCAACAAAAACTCATTTGATTTCTACAATGCCCCATAAACATAGTACCAAATATGGGGGATGTAAGGGAATGTTCATTAATGTATTTGTTGAAGTCTGATGACAGCTATACACACACACACACACACACACACACACACACACACACACACACACACGTGTGTCCTGTGTTTGTATCAATAAACACGAGTGTGCAAGGCTTTGGGTCTGAGCGTGGAGAGGGGAGAGGATGGGTTATAAGGGTGGGTCATAAGCATCCGGAGTCTTGGGGCCTCTGAGTTCTGCACCTTCCCTCTTGCCCATCCCTTCCCAATACATGCACACCATAGACGGATTGTACAGCCTGATCTGCCGCTCCGCGGTGCAGCCCACGGCGACAGAGCCGAAGTGTAACACCTTCTGGAAGCCCTCTGTGTCCTTGTCCTTTGGCTGCTTGTGCCTTATGCTCACCAACAGCTGTGCACATTTAGCTGGGGCAGAGATGGGGGGTGTCTTGAGGGGAACTTATCAGGACCTCTATAGCCCCAGCTGAACAGTCCCTAGAAGGCATANGTCGCTGTCCCCTGCCCACCACCGGNAGGGATCGTCTGTGACAGGTGGAAGGACAAGAGACTGGCGGGAACCTTCGGGGGCACACGGAGGTCTAAAACCCAGGGAGGACTGCAGGGTCTCTGGGGACAGACGGGAAGGCAGGTTTACCTGTAGCATGTATCTGGACGCTGTTCTTCTGCCTGGCGCCCTTCCCATACCAGCACAATGCCTCGACTTCATGGACGACAGCTATGAGGGGCTCAAAGGTCACTTTGACCCTACAACTCAGGCCTGGCTCCAGCAACCCCGTAGTGGGAAGTATCTGGAATGGGTTTGGGACTTCCCAGGTGAAGAAGGTAGGCAGGTCCCTAAGAGTGAGGGGGTGGGTCAGGTCCTGGGGTTCTGCTCCCCCCTGGCATAAACTTGTCTCCTCTGCTCCCTACAGCTCTCCTCCCAGGGGCTGCTATTTCCCTTTCAGGACCTTAGCCCTTTCTCCTCACCCCACATTGTTCAGACAAAACCAAGCCTCCACTGTGTCCCCAATGGCACATGTGGGCAGTTGCAGGGATGAGGGGCAGTCTAGCTTGTGACAAGGCAAGGTGGCCTTCAGGGACACGCAAAACACTCCTTCTTCTTTCTCAAACCACAGCTGGTCCGTGTATTCCTTCTGCAGNACAGAAGGCAGAGGAAGAGGCAGTCACCAGTGAGTGGTACCCAGGTAAAACTGGGGATCATACATCCCACCCCTGCTAAGCCATCTCTACAATAAATCCCTGGCAGGTGGGCTGGGCTGTAGCCCACCATGTCAGAACTTCCTGAACTCTTATATTGTCTTGGCCTCTGAGAAAAGGGCCACTTTCGTGGGGAAAAAAGGAATTCCAAGAAGCCAGATACAATGGCATACCCCTGTAANTGCAGCTATTCGGGAAGTGGATGCAGGAGGATCACTTGAGCCTAGAGATTTCAGGATAACCTGGGCCACATAGTGAGACTATGACTCAACATAATGATCCTCAAAGACAANAAGTTTCACAAAAAAAATCTGAGAAGTTTGCAGGGATCAAGAGGCTAAGGAATCTAGAGCTTTCTGGTGATAACTGCAGCCTTTATGACCCCATACCCANTGGGGAACACCCCTCTGTTGAATGAGATCAAGGTCTGAGCCCCTTTTGGAGTCTTCCTAAGCTGTATATCTTTTTGTTTGTTTGATTGGTTGATTTTTTTCCCCCTGAGACAGGATCTCACTATGTAGTCTTAACTGGCTTGAACTAGTAATATAGACCAGGATAGCCTTAAACTCAGAGAAATCCACCTGCCTCTGCTTCCCTCTGCAGGATGTACAGGTGTGTGGCGAAATCCCCCCTCCTTGGACAACCCTCCTATTCTGAGGTCTCTGTTCTCTTGCCCTTCCCCACACTTCATTGCCTGTCTGGCAGACCTTACCTCTTCTAGAGGTCGGAAGATGATGGGGAGTGGGAGGGTTATGCCTGGGCTCAGGAAGATGGGCTGAGGAAGGATGGTGAAGAAGAACTTGGTCTTGGGAGGCCTGCAGAGAAGAACCAGGTGATGATCACGTCAGAGCTGGGCTCAGAACCACCAGGGGAAGCCAAAGTCAGAAGACTGCGGAAGCTCTACAGGGGGCTGGATCGCAAGGGGACNTATTCCCTTTCCTCCTCCTTCCATTTTTATTTATTTTTTTGAGANAGGGTCTTGTGTAGCACAGGCTGGCCTCAAACTTGCTACATGGAGCCTTGAACTCCTGATCCTGCAGGTACATGTCTCCATACCTGGCTCCCTGCTCCTTCTACTCCTACAGTCCTTCATATCAAGATCTTCATCTCTGCTGAAGATGATGGTCATGGAGAGAGATATGGATAGGCTATCCTGATTTAACAGAGACCCAGCAGGGTAGCATGGAGCATCAGAGTTTCAGAGTGTTANAAAGAACATGATGTTGATAAGGACGGCACCAATGGTCGGGTAAGTGTAGGCAGAGCAAACACATCCACAGGNAAATGCAACTTACAAAACNAACTCGANAATTACACAGTGAACTTTATGATCACCCTGCCCCAAACCATTAAAGAAGTGGAAAGGGTAGGCATAATGTTCCCATAGAGAAAGTTCTAGAACAGATGGATTCACAAGCAAGTCCCACCTAGCATTAGAGGGGAGACAATTCCAGTTTTTTTTGTTTGCTTTGTTTTGTTTTTAATATATAAGTGTTCTGTCTGCATGTATGCCTGCAGGCCAGAAGAGGGCATCATATCCTATTATAGATGGTTATGAGCCACCATGTGGTTGCTGGGAATTGAACTCAGGACCTCTGAACAAGCAGCCACTGCTCTTAACCACTGACCCATCTCTCCAGCCTGACAATTNCAGCTTTAAGCTCTTCCGGCTAATATNGAAACAGTCCCAATGTAGTCTTTGAAACAACCATATGTCGTTACTAAAACCTGACAGAGGCAGAAAGAAAATTACAGACTAATCTCAGAAACAAAATATTAGTAACAAAGAACATAATAATGTTTGAATTATCCAGAAATAATGCAGAAAGTCTGTTNGTATAATTGACATATNAAAAAAATAGGGAAAAATGATATCTCAATTAGAAGATGTTAGGGGCTGGAGAGATGGCTCAATGGTTAAGGTCACATGCTGNTCTTTCACAGTACCCAAGTTTGGTTCCCAGCACTCAAGGTCACCCATATAGATATACATGTACACACATGCAGAAGTACACACATATGCAGACATACACACATATGCATATAAATAAAAATAAATCTTAAAAACAACTTTTAAAAATGTTAGAAAACCTAGCCAATTGGTGGTTCATATTTGTAATCCCATCACTTGAGAAGATTGCAACAAGTTCAAGGACAGCCTGGTTTATATAATGAGTTCTTGGTCAGGCAGGGCTATATAGTAAGATCCTATCTCAAAACAAACAAAAAATCAAAGGCCTTCGAAAAACTATCAACAAACAAAAAACAAAAACAATCTTAAGCACATCACATATAGCTGGGCACAGTGACACATGCCTATAATCCCAGAATTTGAGAACCAGATGTAAGGGGACTCAGTACAGTAATCTGTAATCCCCCAAATTGATTTATATATTCAGTCAAATCCCATTATCACACACAAAAAATAGGGGTGTGTGTGTATTGAGCTGATTTTAAGTTTTTAAGAAAGTTCAAAGGGATAAGAATAACAATCTTGAGAAGGTGGAGAACTTACATAACCAGATATCAAGTTTACTGTAAATTCAACTAATTAATTCAGGCTGCAACAATTAAGCTCAGGATTACACTAGTAGATCAGGAGCACAGAGCGGATCCCAGCATCAACACATCAAGAGTCGGTATATGTCAGTGGCAGGGACACCATCAACTGGAGTGCATCAGTTTCAATAAATGATGCTGAGAAAACCAAACATTCAGTTGAGGAAATATATCATCAAACCATTCACAAACAGCAATTCTTTAGAGCTAAAAGAACAATTCGAAAGTCTCTTTAGAAAAACACTCTAGGGGAATATCTTCATGACCTGGAGGTGTATACAGAAAGACAAATCAAGTTTAATAATAATATAAAAAGGTTACAAAGTATATTGTATTCTTTCATTCAAAGTTCATGAGGCAAATTAAACTCTATTATTTGAGGATGCTAACACATATGGCAAACCATTTGGAAACAGCAAGGAAGTCGTTAAAACAAGAGGCGGGATGGTTCTCTGTGGGGAGGAAGGTCCCATGCTGTGGACTCCAGTGAGTTATTACTTCTAGGATTCTTCACACTGCATGTGTTTTGAACNTTCTTCTGGATTGGTGAGTTTTTAAAGATTGTTTTGCTTTCTTTTTAAACAGAACCCACTTTGTGGGCTTGTGGGCTCAGGTTCTGGGTCCCTCATTCTGGTACCTGTACTTTATCTTCTGGATCTTCAAGGAGAGATTTTTCAGAACCAGGTTCCTTGTGATCTCTTTGCCCAGCACCCAGCCTTTCCACAACAGCTCCTCAGCGACCTCGATGCCCCAGAACACCTTCTTCTTCACGTCATTATGCTTCTCGGTGATGGATATTTTCCTGGCCAGGGGATTTGTAAGCTGTTCAGGTGTCAGGAAAAGGGAAAGAAGCAAAGTCAATCAGCGGGAATAGGATGCTATGACTCAGAAAACAGATGAAGATGCCCCATCTCCATCCTGCTTTTAGCAATTAAGGGATGATGGCATCCCTCACCCTGGGGTGTGGACTAGAGAGAAAGTGGAGTCCAGCATCATCACATCCAAAGTCACTGCAACAGTTTGCTCATAAAAGGCCCAGCAATGAGGCCTTACCTGAGCTGCCCTATCCAACTACTCCATCAGGTTTGCAGATGGATGNCTTGGCTGCTGGGTTCTGTCTCTTGGGTATCCTCAGGCACCTCTTCCTTAGGAGCCTTCACCTCCTCCTCTTTCTCAATCTGCCCTGCTCCCCAGAAGCCTCTCCTAGCTGGAATGATCTACCACAGGCATTTCCCCAGAATGCAGGACATTCCACAGTTCCTTCACCTGACCCTCAGCTGGCTATTGAGCACAGGAAGGAGCCAAGTTGCCTGTGACCAACTCCCACCATGCCCTCCTAGGCCAGCTCACGTGCTGCTTAAGACTCTGTGCCAGTGTTTCCCTGACTGTAACAGAAACAAACAAACCACTCCTTCCATTGATCCACATCACTTATCCAGCTGAGAAGGGAGGAAGGCTGAAACCCCTTAGGCAGTAAGGTGGAGGACAGGTAAACTAGACACCTCTTCCTGCCATGACCATTGCCATGAACACTCAACTCACTGCTTTTTTATCTTTGACCAGTTATTGCTTGTCTGTTGCTCCATAACACAAAATGAAGCCATCCATTCAGCAAATATTTGTTGATTGCCACGTGCCAGGCACTGTGCGAGGCACTTGGGCTATGATGGTGAAGAAGACATACAAATCCCTTCTCTCTGGAGATTACACTCTCAGTTTCAATATTTGCTAAAAGCATTGGATGGCCAATATACTTTCTTTCCCTGATTGCCTATGGAGGAAAGGTGGCACAGATGAAGGAGAATAATCCATTATCAAAATCAGTTAGTAACATCTGTCAGGATCCAACCAGGAAATAAGAAGCCACCCTAGTGCTCAATCAGGGGGCTCAGGCTCAGTGGGTGGGGTGCTTATTGGGTAAACATGAGGAACTGAGTTCAGATCNCCAGCGCCCATATAAAAGTTGATCACAGCGGCGTGTGCCTGTAACCCTAGCCCTGGGCAGGGGTAAGGGCCAGAGAGTTGGAGACAGGCAGATCCCAGGGGCTTGCTAGACAGATAGTCTAGCCAAAATGACAAGCCCTAGGCTCAATGAGAGACTCTCTCAAAATGTAAGGTGGGGAGTGAGAGAGAAAGATACCTGATAGTAACTTCTGGTTTCCACACATGCCCGTATAGACAAGTATACACACACACACACACACACACACACACACACACACACACACACACACATCACACACACACATCACACACACACATCACACACACATCACACACACATCACACACCATGCACACACACACTACCAGCTAGTGCAATACACAGTCAAAGACAGTGAAAAAAACCTGCAGATTATTAACATCAATAAATGTTCAGCAGGATTGGAGAGAGAGCTCAGAAGTTAATAGTCCTTTCTGTTCTGGCAGAGGACCGAGTCCATTCCCAGCACTCACCTGTACTCAAATCTGCCCAGGGCTCCATCTAGGGAAGGTGAGTGCCTGAGTGTATATGGGAGAGTCAGTCCCTCAGATTCTNACCACGTTGTACTGTTACAATGCCCCTACATGGTCTTGCCACCATCCTGACCAGATCCTCACCTGGGTAGTGACACTGCTACTTGCCAGTGTGCTGGCACTCAGGCATGATCCATCATTCACAGTATTCACAGTGTAGTCTCCGTTGTCCCTGGGTCTCATAGTGTGGCCTGAGTTTGCCTGGATGAGCATCTAGCCAAGTCAGAAATTCCTGTCAGATCCACACGTGAGTTTGGAACTGTGAGAGGAGCAGAGGAGGAACATGATGAGAGTTGATGGAGGAGGCTCACCACAGTTAAGGTGGTAAGGTTCATGCAGCCATGTTCTTCCATGGCCACACATGACGTTAGTTTGCTTTCTGCTGTTGTAATAGATGCCATGACCAAAAAGCAACTCAGAAAAGAAAGGGTTCATTTTGTCTTACAATTCCCAGGAAAGTCAGAGCAGGAAGTCAAGGCAGGAACCGAAGCAGGAACACTGCTTACTGCCTTGCACTCCACGGTTTACTCAGCTTGACATTTTGTTTGTTTGTTTGTTTGTTTGTTTTTAGTCATAGCCTCACTACATAGCCCTGGCTAGCCAGCAATTTGCTCTGTAGACCAGGCTGGCCTTGACTCACAGAGATCCACCTGCCTCTGCCTCCGGAATGCTGGGATTAAAGGTGTGCATCACTGGCTGACTGTGACTTGCCCTTTATTTAACCTAAAAAAATCTCCCTTCAAGTTGGTGGTTCAGTTTCCCGTGCTATAATGTATGCAGATTCAACAATCTCATGATCACCTTTGTGAGTTTACACACTTTCTGCAGACACACTCATTCCCTCTCCACCAAGCAGAGAAAGCCTCTGTTGACTCATTTGTTCCTAGAGGGTTCTCCAACCACTGGAGGGAACAATCTCCATTCATGCCTTCATCTCATCCNTTCATTCACAGAGCATTTACTCAACACTTAGTATACAGCCTGCACTCTGCTAGACATGGGACAAAACAAGTAAGGTTCCTACCTCCAACTGTAAAGTGGGTGTTCAGACGGGATCCAAGAAGTGCAAGTTGGGGATGAGGAGAAGAGTTGTTACTTTTCTGTCATTGGATGGCTTTGCAGTCCTGCCCCTATTCCCTACCTGATCTCTCAAANACCAGGGGATTCGACAGACAGTTCCTGCCTCACCGCAATGAAAGCCTCCACACAACACATCAGTCTATCTCTGAAAGGNCAGAGAGGAGATGAACCGAAATAGGGTGGAAAAGTGGTCCAACNCGGGCTTAGGGCAGTGAGCACGGAGCCTACTGGGGACAAATGAGGTCATTTCCAACATTTCGCGGTGAAAAGACGGTGCAGTTGTGGGGACAAGCTTTGCTTTTTTGCTTTTGTTTTCAACCAACTTTCTAGTTTCAAGGTGGGAAAAAAGATACCGCCAGCTTCTTTGGTTTGTCTAATTTCCGATCTTAAAATTTTCCAAAATGACCTGTGGAAAAACGGGGGTGGGAGGGGTGGGTGTTGCCAAGTAAAGTTGAGGGAGAAACGGGTAAAACGAAGCGAA
>LZPO01107543.1:305046-315985 GCA_001675575.1 Neotoma lepida
ACACATCTGCCCACATTCCTCTACTAAAGGAGATTGGACCGGTGCTGCTGATCTATATTTGAAGTTCAGGTCATTTGTTTTGTTCATCAGAGACAGGATTTCATGTAGCCCAGGCTGATCCCTTGCTATGCAGTTGGNGATGACCTCGGACTACTGATCCTCCTGCCTCTGCCTCCCAAGTGAAGGGTTTATAATTATATATAATGGCACTTAAACGGTGCCACTACCCCTTGCTCAAGATTCAGATCTTGAAGCACCANTGTGTCCTGAGAAAAGAGGAGAGCTTTGGAGTATAAACCTTCTCCAGCCCCCTCACCTCCACCTCTTAGACCAAGTCTCACTATGTAGCCCTGGCTGGCCTGGACCTCTCTATGTAGACCTTGATCCTCCTGCTTCTGCCTCTCAAGTGCTAGGATTATAGGCATGCTCCACCACACCTAACTCCAAGTTCTTTGAGTTCAGACTTTAGCCTAACAGATGAAGTGATCTCAGGATTATTTCTTAAAGCTTGGAGTTGTAAACATTAGTAAAAATGAGAGAAATGATTGCTAGGCATGGGGCTNAGCAAGTATCTCAGTGGTAGACATAAGCAGGTANTTAGCATGTNTGAGAACCTGGGTTCAATCTTCAGCACACACTGGCCCAACCACCCACAAACCACCAGCAACCTGTGCAGAGAGGAACAGAATTAGATAAAGCACCTGTTACAAATAGAGGATTTGGGGTAGGTAAGCCTCCACAGTGTGCCTCTTGATGAGCACGTGCCTGCAATCACTGCACCCAAGNGATCAGCCTGGCTGAGAGGGGTTGAGTCTCGGAGAAACCCAAGCCAGCCAAGGGGGCAGCCCTCTGCAGACACATACCTGATGCCCAGTGGCAGCTCCACTGCCTAAGTGGTTCTTATTTGACACCAATCGGATCTCTAGAGACTCATATTCAAAAGGATAAGAGTTATGGTCTGAAAGAGGAGACACAAGAAGGCAAATGGCAAAGTGAATAGATGGCTAGATACTAGATCCTCTGAAATAATCCTTTAAAAATGTTATTCTTTAAGTTTCATGATGTATACAACAACATATGATCATATCCACCTGCTCCCANGTCACCCAAGAAAAGAGTGCTAGGAAATCATAGTCTTGGGTTCAGTCCCCATTACTGAAAAACAAAACTAAAGAAAGATGGTGGCATATTCTCTAGAAGTGACCTGAAACTCTGTTTTTTTGTTTGGAGACATGATTTCACCATGTAGCCTCGCCTGATCCTGAACTGGTAATCCTCCTGCCTCTTCTACCTTGAAATTGTCGGCATGCCCCATTATATCCTACGTCCTGGGGCTTTTTAAATTCAAGTCAGGGCCTTAAGAACTTGGATCATTGGAGCTGAAGAGATGGCTCAGCTATCAAGAGCACTTGCTGCTTTTGCAGAGGACCTAGGTTTGAGTTCCAGCACCCAAAGCTCACAACTGACTATAAGGCCAGTCTCAGGGTATCCAACACACTCTTCTGACTCCCGTGGGCACTGCATAACATGTGGTGCATGGACACACATGCAGGCAAAACACTCAGACACAAAAAAATAAATCATTAAAAATGTAAAAGAACTTAGAAAACTGTTCGGCCGCTTGTGTTCTTAGCTGCTCGGTAGATGTAGGATGGCTTCTGAACTGGGCCAGTCCTTGAATGATATCAAACAAAACCTAATGCTTTTTCTAATTACCACCAAGCTGCCAGCGTTAATACTGGAGGACTGAGATGTGCCATTCTGCAGACACCAATGGTCTGGGATATCATGACGTCATCCTCAGGAGTCAGAACCAGCAACTACCTCATCAGGGCACACAGCACACCCCAGGTTGGGGCTTGCTGGGAAGATTTCTCTCTTCTTTCAGACTAGATCTCCATCATCTCTATTTTGAAAAACAAAGAAAAATCCATTGCTTTAGAAAGACAATTTCTTTTCTTGTCTATAAAAACAAAAGTTAGGAAAAGTGGGTTGTTAAGCATTAGAAGGGCTGACAAGTTGGCTCAGCAGGTAAAGGCAATGGCTACCAAGCCTGACAATCTGAGTTTGATTCCCTGGACCCACATGGTGAATGGTGAGAACAGAGTCTCTCTCACAAGTTGTCCTCTGACCTCCATACAAGTCACAAGCTAGTGTTCACCCTCCTTCCCCCTCCCTCTCTTCTTTCCTTCCTCCTTCCCTCTCTCCCTCTCCTCCTCTCTGTGTCTGTCTATTTGTCTATCTCTCTCTGTCTCTGTCTCTCTTTCCTCTCGCTCTCTAAATTTAATAAAAATGTTTTTAAGGCCCAGCATGGTAACACATGCCTTTAATCCCAGCACTCAGGAGACAGAGGCAGGTAGATCTTTGTGAGTTCAAGGCCAGCCTAATCGACATAGTTTGTTCCAGGACAACCAGGGCTGTGTAGAGAGACCCTGTCTCAAAAAACAACAACAAAATGTCTTGAGAAAGGATTGGAAAATACATCATAGGACCCAGTAACTTAAGCATCTGTTTGGTAAAGGACCATGTTGACATTTTTAGTAAATCTTACTTTAATGCTATAATAGAAATGCAGCATATTTATAGTATATAATGATATATATGTACGTGCACTATATACTCACACACGTATGAACTACATNGGATCCATACTGCTAAAATACCATTTTTTTTCTCATAGTTCTGCCATTTGGCCAGGTTAATCCAGCTCTAAACCCCCGTTGTGCTGGGCCACAACCAGAAGGTTCCAGGAATGCAGTTAGTCAAATGTCCTTCAGTGACTCAGGGTGCAGCAGCTCTGACCCAGCAGAAACAGCACCAGACCNGGAGGGAGCAGGACATTGTCTTTGTACCTTCCGCTCGTGTGACCTTTCAGAATTTCAGCTTTCTCATTCACAAAACGAGAAGAATGCCAGGCGTGGTGCTCCAAGCCTGTAATCTCAGCACTTGGAGAGCTGAGGCAAGAGGACCATGAATTCCCGGCTAGCAACAAAGCAACAGCCTATTTCAAAAAAATCAAAAACAAGAACAAAAAACAACTCCTACCTCACAGAGTTGTTGAGAGGACTGAAAAATATAAACAATCAAGGATAGAAGTTCTGTGTCCGTTGTTTTTATTCTCTGCTGGCTTCACTGGGAGCAGTAGCTGTCCTCTGACTTCTATAGTCTTTCTACTGGGGATTGTTAAGGATGCCAGGTTTTGTGTGCCCTGACAGCAGCTGTCATTAGTAGGCCCTGCAACTTTTTTTTTTTTTTTTTTTTTCGAGACAGGATTTCTCTGTGTAGCTTTGGCGCCTTTCCTGGAACTCACTCGGTAGCCCAGGCTGGCCTCGAACTCACAGAGATCTGCCTGTAAACCAGGCAGTGGTAGCACACGCCTTTAATACTAGTGCTTGGGAGGTAGAGGCAGGCAGATCTCTGAGTTTAAGATTAGCCTGGTCTACAGAGAGAATTCTAGAAAAGCCAGGGCACACAGAGAAACTCTCTCTCTCAAAACAACAACAACAAAAATTAGTTGTGTGTGTGTAATATGTATATATATGCAAGCATATGCATGTGTTCATATGTGAGAGTGTACATGCTTAGGTCCAAGGAAAAGTCTCAGTCTTAGTCTTTGCCTTGCAAGTTGCTTAAGACTGGATCACTTGGCTGTTTGCTGGGGGACAGGGGTTACACCAGGCTAGCTGGCCTGTGAACTTCCAAGGATTCTCCTGTTTTCACTTCCCAGCTCCTTGCAGGAGCACCAGGACGGTAGATTTGTGCCACCATGAACAACTGTGTGTGGATTCTGCAGATTCGGAATCAGAGCTTCGCCTTTGTAAGGCAAGCACTTCATTCACTGAGCCACCTCCCCATCACCAGGTCCTGAATCTTTCTGTTAGGGAACATCTACCTGGACATGGTAGTATAATAGGCATGGAGGGAAAGGAAAGGTAACTGGTAACACAGAAGCTATAGTCTTGTCCCCAGGAACTTATTATTTCACCCTCCAGAGAAACCACTANGATAAAAGGCAATTATAAAGNCACACATGCCGTTCATTAATGAACACAGGGAAGTGCATGATAAACTAGATAGGCTAATAGATAAAATGAATTCCGTCTAGGAAAATATGGAATCAAGGAANAATTAGCGGGGGTGGGGGTGGGGGGGCTAGAAACCTCCTGAGCAAAATCAATTTTGAAGGAGGGAAAGGAATGATTACAACAGATGGACGAAAAGGCCACTCAAAGGTGTGGGACAAACAGAATGAGAGCCCTCGAAATGATAAGAGTCAAGTGACATGACCTAGACAAGGAGACCTTTACAAAAGCCTTAGGAAAGTTGACACCATTATCTTAATTGTATAGATGAGGAAACCGTTTACAAAAGGCAGGAGAGTCTGGCTCAGACCTTGCACGTGAGGGAGTGGGAGTCGGAACTTAGACCCGTGTGACTCCACAATGACATGCTTTCTTGGTGAGTGACTCCTAGAGCAAGCATGCTAGGTTGCCGGCTTCTATTCAAGTCAGTTATTTCTTTCTGTGCAATCTATAGAACNGTTTTTTCCTTCCAAGACCTTTTGAGTCTTCATACTTTTTTTCTCCGACTGGTTGGGGTCACTTTGACTCCTATTTTAAATTTTTTTTTGAAGAGATTAGCAACTCCCAACAAATTTCGTCTATCTGAAAGAAGCATGCTTCTCTTTCAACCCTCAGATCAGTTCAGAACACACTTAGAGACCCAATTAGAGCCACTGAAATCTAACAATGCTTTGAAAGCCAGCTATTGATTAGAAATGAGAATGTCAAGTTACCTTTGGCCAAACAATAAGCTCATTACAGGGTACTTCAGAGAGATCCAGGCATTCAAGACTTTGCTTTGATGACTTTGAACTGGCATGAAAAGGCAGCAGAATTGGTTACACAGTATTTACCTCTCAAGTCAGAGGCAAAGATGGTGGTGATATATTGTGTACCCAGATAAAGCTTACCTGGGGATCAGAGGACAGAGCCAGCCACCAAATTAGACATAGAGCTCAGGCAGTGGTGGCACACACTCTTAATCCTATCACTCTGGCGGCAGAGATCCATCTGGATCTCTGTGAGTTCAAGGCCACATTGGGCTACATGAGAGAAACAGAACCAGGCAGTGGTGACACACTGCTTTAATCCCAAGAAGTAATATGGCAGGGCACAGAAAGGTATATAAGGTGTGAGGAAACAGGAACTTGCTCTCTGGAGGCTGAGGATTTCATAGAGGTAAGCTAGTGGCTGGCTGTTCTGCTTCTCTGATCTTTCAGCTTTCACCCCAATATCTGGCTCTGGATTTTTTATTGTAAGACCTTTTAAGATTCATGTTACAGAAAGCCACCGTATAGACAGACATTTGCAGATATGCATACATATAAATGTGTTTCTCAGCCACAGGTCTGCAACCCCATCTCCTTAGGAAACTGAGGCAGGAGACAGTTGAGATCATTTTGTATAACACAATGATACCCCATCTCAAAAGAAAAAGGCTGATAAAGGTCTATGGTAGAGGGCTTGGCCAGAATGTGGAAGCCCAAGGTTCAATCCCCACTATTGCAAAAATAAAATAAATGGAGGAGTGGGGGAAAAGAGAGAGTAACAGAATGCATGTGACATAAAAGCAGCAGTGGGGAGGGTGCAGGAAAGATAGATACACTATTTTGGGGGACAAAAGGGACCAGCAAGAGAAGGGAAGTAGGGGCAGTGGGGAAGTGGATAACTAAGAATGAATAAGAAAAAATATTGTTGTGATGAAATCCATTGCCTGTATTCTATCTTTTAATAAAGATTTATAGTGTGTGTGTGTGTGTGTGCACGTGCAGATGCCTGTGGAAGCCAGAAGATGGCATCATATCATCTGGAACAGAAGTTAAAAGTGGTTGTCATCTGCCTGATGTGGGTGCTGAGAACCAAGCTCAGGTCCTCTGCAAGGGCAGCAAGTGCTCTTTCCACTGAGTTCCTTGTGTGCTAGCTAACTTTAAGATTGATTTTAAAATGTATTTCTATACAGGATGATGGCGTATTTACTAATGGGCTTTACTTGTGCCCTAGCGTCTCTATTTGGAATTATTTGCTTCAGAGAAAACCTTGGAGAACACTAATTCAGTGAATGTCCCACAGGGGTACCATTCTATACTGGAGTGATGCCTCTCCATGCCTGTCATCTTCCAATGCTTGATGTGTATTTTTCCATTCCCACTCCTTCCCAGGTCCTCTTGGCAGATGTCACCTGAAGGATGCTGAGGACCTAGAGCAGTGGTTCTCAATCTTCCTAATTCAGCCACCCTTTAATACATTCCTCATGTTGTGGTGACCCCCAACCATAAAATTATTTTTGCTGCTACTTCATAACTGTAATTTTGCTACTGTTATGAATCGTAATGTAAATGTCTGTGTTCTCCGATGGTCTTAGGTGACCCATGTGCATAGGTTGGGAATTGCTGACCCAGAGTAACAAAAGCAAGATGGTGCACACTTACTTCTTTCTACCTACTGATAGTCTTTGTTTCTACAAACCAAAGCTCACTCTATCACAGTAATAGCTGAGAAAAGATATTTAGCCCCCACTCCCACCGTACATCAGATGTCCTCCAATACAAAGTATGGTGGTTATAGTCACAAGTTTCTAAGACATTCCTAGATCCTGCTGATATGAAAATGGGAATTCATGTGAATCTTTTTCAGTTATTAACTCAATAAAAAGACATTTACTTAATGCATAATTGTTCTTGGTTGCTGGGATATGAGGAAATCAAAGTTCTTAAATTTTAAAATATACATGTGTGTGTGTGTGTGTGTGTGTGTGTGTGTGTATGTGTGTCTGAGACAAGGTGTGTAGAGGTCAGAAAGGTCAACTTCCAGGATTTGGTTTTGTCATTCTACCATGAGGGTTCTGTTCCAGAGAACAAACTCAGGCCATAAAGCTTGGTGGCAAGTGAGATTACCCACTGAGTGGGAACAAATAAAAAAAAAAATAACAACCCAGATTCTGGATCTCATGAAGATTTATTCTAGGGGAAGGAATTGGGGAGATAGACAATTAAAAACCAAACATAATAAAGTAAAATATACATTGTGTTAGAAAAAACTTTGGGAGGATAATGAACAAAATACAGGGCAAGGCTTGGGGGTCAGCCAGTTTGTGGGAGAGGGGAGCTCAGTGGGTAGACTGGCGACTGTAGACCTTGCCTGGAAGGGGCAATCTGCAAAGACCTGAAAGAACTGAAGGTTTAACCCCAGCACAAAGCTGGGGAAGGAGCCCTCTAAGTGGACAGGACAGCCTAGAGTGGGCCCCGACAAGCTTGTCATGCCCCGGACAGAGCAAGGAGAGTCTTGTGATTGAGAAAGATAAGAGGTTAGCCCAGCAAGTGAGCTTGACTTTCTACTTTCTGATCCAGGATGGTTTTCTTGCCTCCTCTGCATCCTGCTGCTGTTCCTCCTCCTTTTAAAATNTTTTGCGTATGGATTTAACGAAACACAATTTTATTGTTAAAGATTCCACTGTACTTTTCCCCACTGCCATGCCTAGGGCNTTGGCATGCTAGGCAGGTGCTGCACCACTGAGCCATACCTCCAGTCCTTGAAGGCAGTTTCCAAACTTTTTTTATGAAGCTCAAAGTGAAGATAATTTACCCTTTAAATATGTAAATATAGATGAACACAACATAGTTCAAAGTANGTACAGAATATAGTTATATATAAGATTTTGAAATGAGAGAGAAGAGGGTGGCTCTATTTCATATGCTTGAGTAACCTGAGGGAATAAAACCTATCCTTTAAATATCTGCTTTCTGCTTTGGGTTTGTGCAGGGATATTGAAAGGAAGGCGTGTGTCTATGTGGCCACACAGAGGTAACATAATACCAGTTGGTAGGGATGCTTAATATATACATGGTTTGAGTTAATGCATGTTCAGTAATTCCTGTTTTCTATCTATTCCCAATACTTAACCAACACACTTGTGCCAGTCCCTTCAAGTCTTTTGTAGTAATCTGAACTGTTTTTTTCCCGTTGGTCTTTTCTGCCCACAATTCAAGTCCATGGGCACCATGAGATCTAAACAGCCATTGTGGCTTCTCATGCCCTACTTACTGGTCAATGATATGGCTCATTGTCTAGAGCTTCCATGGGGACCTTTCTTCTCACTGAATCATTTNCACTGACTATTTCAACCACTTAAATGTTAATTTGCTCCCATCATCTTTAGGTTATCAAGGTGCTGGTGCCTCTACNGGATTCAGTCCCAGTTGTTGACAACCATTAAGTGATTTTGGGGATTCCCACCCAGAACTATATGTACGTCTTAGATGCTTACTCCCAGGAGCTGCTAGCTCTCCAGGCTGCTTTTTGGTGGGAAGCTCAGCTCCCACCAAGTAATGCCTGTTTTACAATGGTTTTGAAGAGTTTTCTCCAGGAACCCTGGCACTCCCTGGATCATCACTTAGCACCCTTAGGAAAAAAACAGTTTCAAGACTTCTTCACTGTTGTCCTGCCCCGCCCTATATGAACAGATTAATACAGTTTCACTTGGCACCGGTCTGCTATTTCCATTCTTCAAATCCTAAAAATGCATGTATACTTTGACCGTTCAATAGTCCACAGTGCTGGAACTAGGGCCTCACTGTAACTCACGTCATTGACTGGGTGACACCTCCAAAAGCAGTGTGGCTGTAACCTGTGGCCTGTATATCTGGGGTGTATACAGCCAAGTGCAAACCTAGAGAGGCTCAGAGTCTGCAAAGGGAACTTTCTCTGTCTCTCGATGAACAGATCCCAGGCACTGCATCTTTCTTTTTTTTCAATTCAAAACTCACTCTTCCTCTTCCCCCTCCTCCTCCTCCTCTTTGATTTATTCCCTTGGCTTGATATTATAATTATTTAAATTATCTTGCTACATTTAATTCACATCTATCAAAGTTAGTGACACAGTGGAGCTAGCAACCACCAAGCTGTCATTAGCATCACCTCCACAGATCTTCGAGATTTAGTACTAAGTTTGCTGCCCTACTGGGTTATTAATACTCCACCTTCCCAACCAGTGTCTTCCCATTCCTCCCATGAGTGGTGCAAGACCAGCTGGTACTGCTCTGTGCCCTGGGAGCATCAGACGGCAATGATGACATCCGAAGTCTTTCCTGCTCATGTCTTGAATATGGAATTTCTTTGCCACCCACGATCCCAAGCAGTACTGTTCTTGACCCCTCTTATCACTCCTGTTCACCCTTCAAGGCCTGGGGAGGGAGGGAAAGCATGGAAAGGCAGTCAAGAGGACTGTCTCTCCCCTACTCCGTTCTCCCCTCTCCTGTCACCGATTTCTGACCAGGCTGTCGATCCTATCAGGGGTCCATAAAGCTGGGAGGACTCTGGCCCGAGAGAGGGGGGTAGGGGTTAGGCAAACAGGCCAGGGAGGCAGTTGGTTGAAATTTAACCACAATATTCTTGGTCTCTATTGTTTTGAGTGAGGCCCAATATTTCCACAGCAGGATTATAGGATCTGATTAACCATGTCAGACAATGCTGAGCTGGGATGGGTTTCCCCTTCCAGCTGCCAATATGAAAAAGTAAATATAACACCCAGACTTCAGAAGAGACTCCCAGAAGCCCCCAAGTTCTACTCCCTAGTTCCCTAGCTCTGCCACTGTTTGGGGCCCCAAAGTTCAAGGAGGCAGAGTGGTACTGCATGCTCCTTTAACTACTGGCCCTTGGCCCAGCGGACAAGTAATCCTGGCACAATCTTCCCAGGTGAGTCAATGGCTGTGTGCTCCCCACACCCTGGAGTTCTTTCAATGCCTCTTCCGGGTTCCCCTGGTAGGTAGGTCTGATTCTCAGAAGTCCATGAGAGTCGGGTGCCCAGAGGCCAGCACTCATTCTCGAGGGTCCAAGACTGTGGAAAGCCACCAAAGGCCTGCTGGGGCCCAGACAGAAAAACTGAGAGGGAGTGTGGGACTCACCAGCCCAGAAAAGAGTAAGCATTTGGTAAAGTGCTTTGGTACCATCTAATGACATCATGTGTGCCAGGGTAGAGTGGAAACCAGAGCACTGGGAGGATAGTAAAGGACCGCCATGAAGACAGCATCTCTGTGTGAAGGTGTTCCTTAGATCTTCTTTAATCCTCTGAGATTAAAGAGAAGGCGGTGGCTGGAGCTTCTCCAGGATTCCCTAGGGTCCCCATCCCTCACACACAGACAAGCTCCCTCATACCCACTCTCCTTAATGTTTTTCCTCAAGGAGCATCTTCTGAGGCCCAGGGCAGTGGACCAAGAGCAATAAAGAAAGTTGAGCTTGAGTATCATATAGTATCCTTGGGGTCAGCAACCAGGGACCCCGAAAAAAGCAACTTCCTCCTTTGCCTGAGGTTTCTCCTGTATCTAAGGGCCTAGTATAACCTGTTCTAACTTTCCAGGTAACAGGGACTAGTAACCATGGTTGATGGCTCTCTNGCAGTATGTCACTTACTCCTTTTGAACAGGTTCCTCCCACCCCTAAGAATATTACAAAAGACAAATTACTCAGAGAAGAATTTAGAAAAATATATTCTGATTGCTTCAAAGATGTCACCGTAGTTATACCTTTAGTACTTACTATAATATCATTGCAGTGACATTTTCCAGTTAGAGTCAAAAACTCTTCTCACNCGAAGAGAGGAAAACAAAGCACATGAGAAAAGTGTCTGTTGACATAGGTTATATTAATAATGCAGTGGTGATGGGGTTAGCAGAGGTTAGCTCACATCAGGACGAAGTCATTAGAGGAGTTAGGGGCCCCCTAAACTCTGTGGAGCAAATCTTTGTAGTTTTGTGAATAGGAGAAAATAAAAGTCAAAGTAAGTAGAGAGAAGGAACATTGTCTCTGTCAACATCAAGGAATGATGGAGAAAGAATCCAGGGCTAGGTAGGAGGAGAGGTGCATACCATACCTCCCATCCCCAC